>CM076581.1:1291064841-1291307551 GCA_034641835.2 Pinus albicaulis | reverse complement strand
AAATGTATACACTGGTTGATGTGAACGAAAGCCCGTGTATACGTGATATCAGTGAAAGGAAAGAACGTATGAAAAACTAGAGTTTGCTGAAGTATGAGTATGAAATGTCTGATCTTTTCTGCTGTGTTACTACTATCTGTCTGGGTTATCTAAATTGACAAGTATCTGTTGGTGCTGTATGTTTGAGCTTAAAAGTATGGAGTGGGTCCAGTCTGAAAATATGATGAAACGTGGCCTGCAAGTTGTGCTCTATTGAAGTTGTTTGGATCCAGTGTGAAAATTGATGAAACGTGGTCCATAGTGGTGCTGAGGGTTGTAGCCTTCACTCAGGGGGTTGTAGCTCCCTTCCAGGTGAGGCTGGTAAACGAGATCAGGGGGTCAAAGCTCCCTTCCAGGAGAGGCTGGTAAACGAGTGAGGGGGTCGGTGCTCCCTTCCAGGAGAGGCTGGTAAACGAGCGTAGGTGGGTGCCTGTGTACTGGTATGAGTCTGCGCTAGTACATATGTTGTAAGATGTTTTCTCTATA
The DNA here is from genome assembly GCA_034641835.2 of Pinus albicaulis. Lineage (NCBI taxonomy): Eukaryota > Viridiplantae > Streptophyta > Pinopsida > Pinales > Pinaceae > Pinus > Pinus albicaulis. The sequence goes on along the minus strand of CM076581.1, from coordinate 1,291,307,026 downwards.
ATAAAATATTGAAGGCTGAGCAACTGCAGCGGTGGTTTTCTCCCGACTTGGGTTTCCACCTAAATTCCTGGTGTTCATGTGTGATGCTTATGTGTGATGATTTATTCTATTCTTACTACACATGTTTACTATTTATAGAACATCTAGTGAATGAATGATGGAATGATATAAGTGAAGAATTAATGGCATAATTAGATCTCTGTGTATACGCGAGTTTTATGAAGGATATCCGTGTGTATACGCTAGTTGGCTTTAGCAAAGTAGCGTATGGGTTTTCGAGCATGAAAAAGTAAAAATTTTTAGTTTTCCCTAAATACTGATTCACCCCCCTTCTCAGTATTTTTCCCAACACCTCATGGAGGTTTTCAATCAGAGATCCAATCTCAAATGCCTCAAAAGAGGTTTTCACCTGTGATTTTATTATTTCCCTTTTTTTTTTTTCTTTCTTTCTTTTACTTTCCTTCTCTACCTAAAAAAACAAAACCTTTTTCAAGTATAAGAATACTTCCAATGGATCCATGTACACATCAATATGATAGATAAAATCATGTGCGCACTTGGAATACATGATTTGAGATGAATTTCCTTGACTGATATTGTATCAAGTAATGTTGGAGAAGAGTGTGTTGCTACAATTTAATGACTGTTTGGAACCATATGTCAATATAGTTGTGATATCCCTAGTCCACTTGCTGAGATGGATCACCTTAGATGTACTTTTCTATTATGATATTCAAACCTTCCTCTTTTTGTTGATTTTTCTCTTGAAAACATGGAGGAAATGCTGGTAAAAATGAGGAAATTTTGTCAACATATGATTTTGATGTCAACTCTTCATCAAGTGAAACCTTTGATTCTTTGATCTCCTCATTTGGATCTCCTTCTTCTTGATGTTGTCCTTCAATGACATTAAGAAAATCTCTTATTTGCAATAAATTAATGAAATAAGATGGATACCATCTAGATCAAGAGGAGCTTTTTGGATGTTTTGTACCTCATCATTGTAAGTGAGCAGAGATACTTCATTGTATGCATTTATAAATGGTGGTATAGGTAGTTGAGTGGGAGAAGATATATGAGATGGAGGTGGTTGAGGCTGTGGTTGTGGTGGAGGTGGATGGTAGGGATAGCACGGAGTTGGGTATGGAGGATATGGAGGGAAATATTGAGGATATTGTGTATTTTCCCAATAAATTCCTTGCCAACCATGTTGCCAAGATTGGTTTTGGGGTTGAGATGGCCAAGTTTTCCAAGGAGGGAGTGTGTCCCAATTAGTTTGATATGGATGTGAATAATATTGAAATTGTGAAGTGGGTCCTTGCATCATATCAATTTGAGTAGGTTGCCAGGGTCTCCTTGGAGCTACATAACATAGCTTCTTTGGTGATTTCCTTGCTCCATTGTCTTCTTGGTAAGATTCTTCAAACTTGGGAAATAATGGATAACATGTAGCATATGATTCTACATGGATAACAAAAATATCAACATATATTTTTCCTCATTTTCCATTCTTAACATTTCGACTTGTTCATTTAAATTGCTAAGAATTTATGTTTTAAAGTTTTCAATCAAATTTCCAAGTTCATCTTGCCTTACCAATGTTGAGGGATATTTACTTACTCTTCCCCTTCCTATTGACATGCCTTGCATGTTTCACAAATTTCTTTAAATAAAAATTGGTATACATCTCCTCCACTCATGGGATTAAGGAGATCAATCCACTCATCCTTAATTGTTCTAAGTAATAGGGTTTTTAGTGTGTCAAATCATGAATGATGCAATTTTTCCCTCTTAACATTAAACATGAACTTATCTATGATATCCTCAAGGCTCTCATCCTCTTTTTGATTCATTCTAAAAATTTCTTCTTTAAGATCATGGTTTTTATATTTTCCTAGAAATATATTTTGCATATCATTGCATGATATTATTGAATTATTACCTACACTCATGAACCATTTAATAGAATTATCCTTCAATGTTGCAGGAAACAATCTCAGTTTTTGAGGTGTGATATGTAGCCATAAGATCTAAAAAGTATCTTAAATTCAGAGAGAAATGTTTCTGGATCCTGTGTCCTTATACATTGGAAGTTGAGAAGGAAAGATGGAGGGATGTTCTTCATATGTACAGTGATGTCCATATCTTGAATGGGAAACCCAATAAGATATTCTTCATTGTCATCATATCCATCCATATCTTCTACCTTCAAAAGTGTATGGTGATGTGGTTCTTACTGCATCACGTGGTTAATTGGGGGCTTAGTATTGGAGAAGAATTTTTAAAAATTTTCAGAGTATCCCTACTCCTATGAGGCGAGAAAATCATATTTTTTTGTATTTTTCAATATTTCAGAAACAACATGAAAAAGGAAAGAAGAAAATAATGCTAAAATAGAATCAAAGCATCTACTAGACACCTCCCTGGCAACAATGCCAAAAAGTGGTGAGCCCCTGTATTGCACCAAGAGTGCTACAACTCCCAGGGGCTGATGCCCTACTTTACTTTATCAACCTATGGTTCATAAAAACTTGGAGGTGACAGTGATATATACATAAAAGATGCATTCTACTCATGTAATCCTCTTCTACTCTACGAAAGGGTGCTACTCATAGAGTTTCTCAATGTAGTCTATCACACTTCAATGAAACTAAAATAAAATGCAGAAAGGAAATGACAGAAAGGAAACAAAATTAAATTATTGAAAATAAATGACAGGAAAGGAAAATAATTCTAACGAAACTTAATGGGTGAAATGGATAAACACACTCTACTTCTCCTATTATCTATCTACCATGCTACCATGCTTCTAACCATGCAACTAGTCATGATCTAGCTAAAATTGAAAAAGTGTTTCTTGTAGTTTGGAGGAAAAAGGGGTAAAGATGCTAATGGAAGGCTTAACATATGTGAGAAGGCTTAGAGGTGGAAAGAGGGGTTTAGACTTCATTAAACCTTATGATATCACAAAAATTCTTTGGAGAGGGAGGCTTTGAAAAGTGTGATGGAGGAATTGCAATGGGAGAATGAAAGGGCAATATGTGATATGTGATATTGTAATTCACAATATCGTAAAGCTGAAGGAGCGGTGGAAGTGTTTTTTTGGAGTGGGAGTGAAATGAGAAATGTGATGGGATAGGATTTGTGATTGTGATGGGTGTCAAAAGTGTGATATCTAATATGTGATATCGCAATCGCAAGACCGCAAAGCTAGCAAGTAGCGGAAGTGTTATTTGGGAGCGAAATGCGATATGTGACGAGTAAAGTGGCAGAGTACGGAAATAATATCACAATCGGCAGATAGGAACAATAAGCATTACGGGAACCAAATAAGAAATGCGATTTATGACTGCAGTAAGGAATTGCGGTAATTCTTTGAAGGAAAAACGATCGAGTTCTAATTTTTATGAAGTTCTTTTTTACTGATAAGAGGCACACGTAAGGTAGAATGAAATATTGCAATTGGGTCTTGGAATGGCAGAGCATAAATAGAAAATTTAAGAGATCTGCGATTTGCGATGAGTGTAGTATGGTTAGCGAGAGTTTCTAGGAGCAATGGTGGAGTTCAAACTTTTAATGTTTTTTCAAGCGTTTTGTGAATAAAAGGGGCAACAGTTGTAATAAAATATGAAGGAGGATATAGAGTGTAACAAAGGTGTTTGGAAGCATGAAAAAATAGAGGGACAATGAAGTAGGAAAGCGAGGGTGAATTTCTCCGGAACTTTAGTACTGATTCCTGCAAACAAACCTCTGTATTCATGCATGGAAAAAAAAACAAAATGTGTGATAACACAGTGGAAGAAAGACTGAAACTGTTATTGCAATCTACTCTAATTTGAGAAGCAGTGACTCATAAACAGAAGGAATTTTTGGTCTGTGGGAGGGTCTACCCTCCTTGAGCTCTATCGATACAAATGAGAGGGGAAGGTTGCCTCACAGTTTTATGGAGTTCATCAACTATTCTACAATGCAGATAAGCAGATTAAATCTATAGCAGCAAACTATAACATCAATGAAAATATCATAAATAAAACTAGCTAAATGACAAAAATAAAAGAATGAAAACAACAGAATAGATGAGGCACATGGGTTGGGCCCTAACCCACAAGTCCAACTCTCTGGAACTAAATCAGTAAAATGGACTTTGTCTACTCATTTCAGGAAGATAATAACCTCGTTACATTTCTAAGAGTTTAATCACTAAGTACAACAATAAAAAGTTTAATAGCTTGCACCAAAATTTATGAATGGAATCAAATCCCCTCCTAGCTATAGCTCTACTCTATTTATTCTACAGGGAAGCAACGAACAAATCCCTATAAAATAGTGATCGAGTACATTTTGACTCCGATTAAACCATAAATTGAGGGAACTTCATCCTCTATTTTCTTGGTTGCCTTTGATAGTTAAGGAGGGTGGATAAACCCCCGAATCTCTCCAAGATTTCTCCATAATTTCATGACATTGTGCTCACTTGTTCTTTAATCTTGATCTTCCAGTGGCAGGGAGAAAATCCCCAAATTATCTCCTTCTCCAAATATGCATAATATGCCCAATATTATCACAATATTCTACAAAAATACCCAATATTAGGCACAAATATGAAATTACCTTTAAACCTTTTTAATATATCTTTTATGTGCATAAGGAAGGTTAGATGTGCCTAAGAAAGGTTAGATGGGCCTTATTTTATGTCTAATTTAGAAGGCCATCATCACCCCCCTACTAAAATTGTTTCTCATCCTCTGAGAAACATGTCCATCCTCTTTGCCTTCTAGTTCTTCCCGCATGTTGGCTTAATTTGTTTTCGGTTTATTGGCCCATGCGTTGCTCCTCATGCTAATATTATTGTTATTCTTCCTACATTTATTCTTGTGGGTACTGCATGGAGGCCATCATGTGCCTTAAGACAATTTTTATTTTTCATGCAAAGAGGTGGTGGGTCCACCTTTTATTTATTTTTTTCTCTCTTTTTTTCTATTTTTTCCTTTTTTTTTCTTTTTTTTTTATTGCATGCAAAATAAATTTAGAGTTATTTTTCTCGTAACTCACTTCACCCTTGCTTACCCCTTGGCACTCCTTGTCTTCCACTACAATGAAATACTTACTATTCACTTTCTCAAGTCCCTTTTACTTTTGTATTGTTCGTCTTCTTAGTGGAAAGAGTGAGGCTAGTCTCTAGATAAGGCCGAGGTTTCTCTGCTACTGATTTTGGATATATAAAAAAAACTTTAATTCTCACACTTTTTAATGTTTTCTTAACTTAAAATAGATTCAAAGAAAGGGTTAGATGATTGTATACCTAAGCCTTACCATTTATTTGTTTTTGTAGGTCATATTGAAGCTGTTGTTGAAGTTGTTACTGAAGCTTCATGTGGCGATCTGCTTGAGGTCCTTTTGGAGCATTTGAGCACATGAGGAAGTCCAAGTTTAACTATCTTTGACTAAAGTGCTGACCAAATTTTATTTTTGTCCCAACTTGTTGTTTTCTTCTTGCAAAGTTTGGAGAGCACCTGTATTCATTAGGGAGAGACACATGGAGAAATGCAATTTTTTTTTTAATGCCTATTAGCTGCCTTAATGAGGGTTTCAACTGGTAGGTCTGCCTAAGCACCTCAAATGTGGTTTTCACCTAGGATATTTCATTTTTCTCTTTATTTTTCAACCCAATGACCACCTCATGAAGGTTTTCAATTAGTGAGGCAATCTGAAATGCCCCAAACGAAGTTTTCAGCTGAGATTTTATTATTTCCCCTTTTTTTTTCACTTTCCTACAATACCTGAAAAAGAAAAAAAAAACCTTTTCCAAGTATACAAATACTTCCAATGGATCCATGTACACATCAAGGTGACAGATAAAATCATGTGCACACTTGGAATACATGCTTTGACATGTACCTTAATATGAGATATGAATTTCTTTGACTCAGATTGTATCAAGTAATGTTGGAGAAGATCATGTTGCAAAAAATTAATGATTGTTTGGAACCATATGTCAATATAGTTTTGATTCCCCTTATCTACTTGCTGAGTTGGATCACCTTTGATGTCCTCTTCTATTATGAAATTCAAATCTTCCTCCTTTTGCTATTTTTTCTCTTGAACACATGGAGGAAATGTTGGTAAACATGAGGAATCTTTCTCAACATCTAATTCTGATGTCGACTCTTCATCAAGTGCAGCCCTAGATATTTTGATCTCCTCATTTGGATCTTCTTCTTCTTGATGTTGTCCTTCAATTACATTAAGAAAATCTCTTCTTTGCAATACCTGTCTTGAACTAAGATGAATACCATCTAGATTAAGAAGAGATGTTTCGAAGTGTTGCACCTCATCATTGTAAGTGTGTTGAGATAATTCATTGTATGGGTTTTGAAATGGTGGTACAATTAGTTGAGTGGGGGTGGATATATGAGATGGATTTGCTTGAGGTTGTGATTGTGGTGGAGGTGGATGGTAGGGATAACATGGAGTTAGGTATGGAGGATATGGAGGGAAATATTGAGGATATTGTGGATTTTCCTAATAAGGTCCTTGCCAACCATGTTGCCAAGGTTGGTTTTGGGGTTGAGATGGCCAAGGTTTCCAAGGAGGAAGTGTGTCCCAATTATTTTAAGATGGATGTGAATATGTTTGAAATTTTAAAGTGGGTCCCTACATCATATCAAGTTGACTAGGTTCCCATGGTCTCCTTGGAGCTACATAACATAGCTTCTTTGGTGATTTCCTTGCTCCATTATCTTCCAGGTAAGCTTCTTTAAACTTGGGGAATTATGGACAACATTTAGTAACATATGATTCTTCATGGATAACAAAAATGTCAACATATTATTTTTCCTCATTTTTCATTCTTAACATTTCTACTTTTTCATTTATATTTCTAAGAATTTTTGTTTTAAAGTTGTCAAGAAAATTTCCAGGTTCATCTTGCCTTATCAATGTTGAGGTAGATTTACTTAATCTTTCCCTTCCTCTTGATATGCACTTTCATGTTTCAGAAATTTATTCAAATAAAAATTGGTATACATCTCCACTCATGATATTAAGGAGATCAATCCACTCATCCCAAATTGTTCTAAGCAAAAGGGTTTTTAATGTGTCAAACCGTAAATGATGCAATTTTTCCCTATTAACATTAAACATGAACCTATCTATGATATCCTCAAGGCTCTCATCCTCTTTTTGATTCATTTTAAAAATTTCTTCTTTAAGATCATGGTTTTTATATTTTCCTAGAAATATCTTTTGCATATCATTTCATTATCTTATTAAATTATTACCTAGACTCATGTACCATTCAAGAGCTTTATCATTCAATGTTGTAGGAAACAATCTGAGTTTTGGAGGTGTGATAAGTAGCCATAAGATCTACAAAGTATCTCAAATTAATAGAAAAATGTTTCTGGATCCTCTGTCCTCATACCATGGAAGTTGGGAAGGAAATACGGAGGGATGTTCTTCATATGTACACTGATGTCCATATCTTGAATGGGAAACCCAATAGGATATTCTTCGTTGTCATCATATCCATCCATCTCTTCTACCTTCAAAATAGTATGGTGATGTGGTTCTTACTACATCATGTGTTCAAGTGGGGGACTTGGTATTGGAGAAGTATTTTTGAAAACTTTCTGGGTATCCCTACTCCTATAAGGCATGAAAATCATATTTTTTTTGTATTTTTACATATTTCAGAAACAACATGAAAAAGGAAAGAATAAAATATTGCTAAAACAGAATCAAAGAGTCTATTGGACACCTCCCCAGCAACGGCGCCAAAAAGCGGTAAGCCCTGGTATTGCACCAAGAGTGTTGCAAATCCTAGGGGTTGCTACCCTACTTTACTTTATCAACCTGAGATTCGTACAAAATTGGAGGTGAGAATGCTATATACACGGTAGATGAATTCTACTCATGTCACCCTCTCCCACTCTACGAAAGGATGCTACTTCTAGGGTTTCTCGGTGATGTCTATCACACTTCAATGAAACTAAACTAAATTGCATAAAAGAAATGACAGAAAGGAAAATAAATTAAATTGATGAAAATAAATGACAGGAAAGGAAACTAATTCTAACCACACTTATTGGGTCAAAAAACTAAGAACACTCTAGTTATCCTATGATCTATCTACCATGCTACCATGCTCCTAACCATGCAAGTATTCATTATTTAACTAAACTTGAAAAGGTGTTGCTTGCAGTTTGGAGGAAAAAGGGATAAAGATGCTAATAGAAGGCTTAACACATGTGACAAGGCTTAGAGGTGGAAAGATGGGTATTAGACTTCATTAAACCTTATGATATTGAAAAAATTGTTTAGAGAGAAAGGCTTTGAAAAGTGCGATGGAAAAATTGCAATGGGAGGACGGATGTGCGATATCGCAATTCGAAATTCGCAATATCACAAACGTGGAGGAGGGGCGGAAGTGTTGTTCAAGAGAGTGAGTGAAATGTGAAATGAAATGGAACAAGATTTGTGATTACGATGGGTGACAGAAGTGAGAGATGTGATATGTGATATCGCAATCGCAAGACCGCAAGGATGGAGAGTAGCGGAAGTTTTTTTCTGGAGCAAAATGTGAAATGCGATATGTGACGAGTGACGTGGTAGAGTACGGAAAGAATATCACAGTCAGTGGACAGGAGTGGTAAGTATTATGAGAACCAAATGAGAAATGAAATTTGTGATTGTGGTAAGGAATTGTAGCAAGTCTTTAAAGGAAAAAAGGATCGGGTTCTAATGTTTATGAAGTTTTTCTTATCGATAAGCAGCAAAGGTAAAGCGAAAGGAAATATGACAATAGGGGCTTGGAATGGGATATCATAAACATATAATGCAAGAGATATGTGATTTGGGATGACTAGAGTACCGTGAGTGGGAGTTTCGAGGAGAAAGGGTAGAGGTCAAAATTTTAATGTTTTTTCAAGCGTTTTGTGAATAAAAAGGGTGAAAACTGCAATAAAATGAGGGAATAGAGCATAACAGAGGAGTTTGGAAGCGTGAAAAATAATATGGAAAATGAAGTGGGAAGTCAAGGGTGAACTTCTTTGGAACTTTAATACTAATTCTTGCAAAAAAACCTGTGAATTCATTCATGGAAAAATAGACAAAATTTGAGATAACAGAGTGGAAGAAAGACTAAAAATGTTATTTTACTCTACTCTAATATGAGAAGAAGTGAATCATAAACAGAAAGCATTTTTTGTCTGCGGGAAGGTCTACCCTCCTTAAGCTCTATCGATAGAGATGAGAGGGGAAGACTACCTCACAGTTTTATGGAGTTCATCAACTATTCTACAACAGAGATAAGCAGATTAAATCTACAATAGAAAACTATAACAAAACTGAAAATATTAGAAATAAAACTAGCTAAATGACAGAAAGAAAATAATGAAAAAAGTAGAGAAGATGAGGCACATGGGTTGGGTCCTAACCTAGGAGCTTAGCTCTCTGGAACTAAATCAGTAAAATGGAGTCTGTCTGCTCATTTCAGGAAGAGAATAGCCACATTATATTTTTGAAATTTTAATCACTGAGTACAATAATAAAAAGCTTAATAGCTTGAAGCAAAAGTTATGAATGGAATCAAATCCCTTCCTAGCTCTAGGTGTGCTCTATTTATTCTACAGGGAAGCTACAAACATATCCGTATAAAATAGTGATTGATTCCATTTTGAATCCAAGTAAACCATAGATTGAGTGCTCTTCATCCTTAGTTTTCTTGGCTTCCTTTGATAGTTAAGGAGGGTGGAAAAACCCCTTAAATATCTCCAAGATTTATCCATAATTTCCTGACATTATGCCCATTTATTCTTCAATATTGATCTTCCAGTGGTGGGGAGTAAGTCCCTAAATTATCTCCTTCTCCAAATCTGCATGATCTGCCCAATATTCTCACACTATTATACAAAAATAGCCAATATTAGGCACAAATATGCAATTACCTTTAAACCTTCCTAAGAACGTATTAAAGCATAAGAAAACATTATTAAGTGTATAAGGATATATTTAATATATATTTTATGTGTATAAGGAAGGTTAGATGGGCCTTATTCTATGTCTAATTAGAGGCCCATCATCACCCCCCTACTAAAATTATTGCTCATCCTTGATCAACCTATCCATCCTCCCTGCTTTTTGGTTCTTCCTGCATGTTGGCTTGTTTTTTTTTCTATTTATTGGCCCATGCATTGCACCTCATGCTAATCATATTTCATTTATTCTTGTGGTTACTACATGGAGGTCCCCATATGCCTTAACCAAATTTGTATTTTTCATGCCAAGAGGTGGTCGTTCCACCTTTTATTTAGTTTTTTATATTTTCTTCTCTTTTTAACTCTTTTTTTTTTAATTTCATGAAAAATAAAATTAGAGTTCTTTTATATTTTTTAATATATATTTTATGTGCATAAGGAAGGTTAGATGGGAATTATTTTATGTCTAATTTAGAGGCCCATCAGGAACCTTGCACCATGAAACCAATGTTGTTAGATATTTCTTCATTCTATGGTAGTAAATTGTGTTATCCTTAAGGAGCACATTTTTATATAATTTTTTTCCATGTTATCTTTATTTTTTATAAGACAATGTAGTTTGAGTAAGGAAAGGATTAATTAAAATTAAGGCATAGTGAAGATGGATATATGTTGCTTTTCACCATTGTAAGATCTCATCTCATTATATTGGTGTTTGTTTCTCCCCTTTTTTATTAAGGACTGCAAGAAAATCCACTCATACTTGGTGAGTTCCGTGCATGGTATTTTATGTTGAATTAGCTTTGAATTCCATTAAAGCTTCTTCAAGACTCTTCTTACAAAGTTTTATGTGAAGGCCAATTGGAGCGATGGAAATTTTATTTAGGTCACATGCCCATATACTACTATGTTAAGGAAAATTTCTGATATAAGTGTCTTAGGAGGCCAATTTTTTGTCACATTCTTGATATTTATCTCAATAGTACATGTGAAGCTATCAATATCTACTCAATATGTTTCTTTTAAGTGCATTCCTAAAATATTTATATGTGATTACTAGAGTGTGTGGGATAGATGTTATACTTCCCAGTGAAAGTTGATGAATATTATAGCAGTATAAATGTAGTGCAGGGAAAGGTTAAATTTACTTGATTAGAAATTGGGTTTCTAGTTCATTGTCTTAGTTTACCTTCATGGAAGAAGGTGTGCACACATGAGGTCTGACTTCATGGGAATTGGCGATTCTTAGGAGTTGTCAAACTCATCATCATTATCATCCTTTGGATTTGTGCTCCTCATTTATATTTGGCATATTCAATGTTTCTTTTGTGATGTTTCATATCATCATGGTGTTGCCTCTAAACCAGGAAATATGCATGAGAATAAACTACCTTAGATCCACCTTAGCCCCAGTTCCATGATCCCTTGATAGGTATAAAAAGATCAAATTTCCAAATTTTATGTTGTTGACCTATAATGCCTATATAATAACACCTCTAGGTATTTTGATATGTCATGATGAATAATAGGTACAAGTTCAAGATGGATCTAAATTCTTGTGGAGCTCCTTAGTTGAAGCTCTTGTGTCACATAATTTATGATATACTAGCCCAAACCTGTCTAACCATAGGTGAGACATGGACTTCAAGGTTGCATATCTCGAGTTCCATTATTTGATACATTGCTTATTGATGACCTCCAAATATTCATTATTGAGGTGCATTTTAGACTATATTTTTTATGGGTTTGGGCTAGAATCCATATTCAATGCACCATTACTTAGGCCCACAAATAGTTGATGTATCACCCCTACTTCCAGATATGTAGAATGAATTTCCTTTCTATTTGTTTAATCACTCAAGACATGCATTTTATTTCTAGTTATTATCACCATGCTTGTTTGATTTTTAAATTTGGCCCTCAATGTCTTGTTTCAAAAATCAATAAGTCATTTTGATCATGTGGCTAGTAGTTGCAACACAACTTGGGACGATGAAACTAATTTCCTTGAGACGTTCATGTTTATAAGCTTATTAGACTACTTATTATTAGATTTAAGGTTCCAGACGTGTCAAATGACACAAACCATTTATAAGGCCCAATTACCTAAACATGGGAAATGTTTATAGATATCCTATTAAGTAGTGTAATTCATAAATGTTATACTAATATGGCCTTCATTTTGTTACTTAAGTCCTTCAATATAACATAGTATTGAATAGATTCCATAAGCTTGTACCTAATGGCTATAGTATTTCCTAGTTTGTAATGACTTATAGATCTAACAGGTTTATAGAGTAATTATCTATTGAAGGGTATATTAAATCATATTATGTTTCCTCCACCCATCCTCAAACCTACTATTTAATCCCTCACAATTAATATCTTACCTTTCCATTGGGAATTCATTTATGATAGGTCGAATTCATATCTTCCAGTTTCAAATTTTGTTCCTTTAATAGAGGATACCATTCCATCATTGATAAGAGTCTTCAAGGATGGTACAAAAGGGGGAAAGAGACTTGCATCAGGTGCAATTGCGCGATTGCTGAGTCATTGATGATGTGCTTATTGAATTTTTTCATCATTGTGGTACAGTTGCTGCTTTTGTAACTTTTATGGCTTCTACCCATCTGGAAAATGTAAATTAGTTTCGAGTTTACTATTCATAATTTCCAAATTGTTAATTATCTATTTTTGTTGTAAAAAAAGTGGACATCCATATATAATTATGTTTAATATCATTTTATTTTCTTTATTCATCTTGCCATTTAAATTTTAAGCTTACAGTGATTTGAATATTTTCCATTTCAACCTAATGAATGTTGACACTTTCTTAAAATTCAAAATAATCCTAAAAACTTAAGAAATGATATTGAGCTTTATCATTCTTTGGCATAATTTTTTGTTGTGGTCTTTACTTTTTTTACAAAAAATAATTGGTTCTTTTGAATTGGGAAATTATGTTCAAACCTTATGATGTTTCTTAGTTGTCTATTTGGGAGAAATATTTTGCACTAGAAGTAGATCCTTTCCACATTTAAGTTAATGCAATGGAAATTTTTTTGACACATGAGCTGTCTCATAATTGGTGTTTCTGTTTTTTTTTCAGGAAATTGCAAGGCACTCAGTTTTGATAAGATTTTATAATTCCAAGCATGCTTTGAATCATAGTTGGAGGAATTTTGAATCCATAGTGCCAAAAATATTAGGTCAATAGGTGGGTATCTTACATCACCTTCTTTATACATGCATCTAGGAAATTTTTCAATGTGCATTGAATATTGAAGAGAATCGAGAAGTGATATACTTTTTCCTTTTTCATGTCTGCATATAAGGAAGTGAGCATCTATCATATTTATATAAAACAAGGTATGTTTCAGTTGCGTTCCACTTGTGATTATTCAATATAATTGAGCCAAGGGGACCTAATTTTAGTTTGAGTGGTTGGTTATATGATTACTAAATTTGAGCCCTGGAGGCATGACCTAATATCTGAAATGGTTGATATTTTTGTGTTCCACTTGAAATAATCTGTACAAATATTTTGTTGTAGTGCACCTGGTTGGAGTTGGTGAGCTCATTTTGAAGGTTGTTAAAGGCCCAACTAACAATGTAGTTGTGAAAGCTATATTTTATAGAGTATTTAAGTACATGGGAAAAACATAAACTTCAGTCTAGCAAGAGAGTTTACATTGAATTAAAATACTCATATAAAAGAAAGAGAGTATTAATTGTCTGTATCAATAACTTGTAAAAATATATTTTCCCTTCAACTTTTGCTTCTATTTTATCCATTTACTATGTCTCTTCTAATATAGGAATTCTTGATTACTATAGGAATGTAATCTGGATCAAATATTGCTTTATAGCTTGTGCAACATTTTATCCTTAGTATAAATTTTATCCAAAAATATCCTTTCCTTTAATTTTTTTTTCTGCACCAAACCTGTCACAAACTATATTTCATTTGTAAAATAGTTTATCCATAACTTACAAAACCTTTAGTTAAGCCTTTTAAGTTTTTATAAAAAGGGAGATCATGGCTTATTTCAAGATTTTGAATCTATATAGAGTAGATATTCGAAAGAATATTATGTTATCATTTGGAAAATGTCTTGATCCAAATGAAAGTGCACTAGTGGAACTATCACCACCACAATGAAAATTGTGATAATTTCAAATTACAATAAAAGGTCACTAATTCATAGTGTGATAGTTGAATAGATATCTTGTATAGAGATTAATTCATACATTTGACATTGGCGTGATAAAAATTGTGCAACAGTTTCAACTCCCAATTTTATTTAATTAAATAGAACTGTTATGAAACTAGCTCCAAAAATAGAAGAAAAGAGAGATAAACGCCTTAGAAATAAACCACTTCAAGGGGGAAACCTCTAATACATTACATAAATGAACAATTTTTGGATGATGCAAATTACAGAACCTCCTTCTATATATAGGAGTCCATGGAGTCACAATATAATCCTAGCCGACCTAACAATAATCATGTAAGGGAGAAATAATAAGAATATGGGGGTTAAAGGGATAAAAAATAAGAATAAGGGGGATACATTGATAAAAATAAGGGACTATACTAGTAATATGGGGACCTAACATGTTCCTCTCCTTCAAAAAAGTGTTGTCCTCAATGGTTGAGTAGCTATGGATGCTTCGGTATAGAATTCTCATCCTTCCATGTAGAATCTTCAGTGGGTAAATTTTTCAACTTGATGAGATACTATGAAATTGATCAATTTCATAGCTATCAAGTTCTTATTTCTATGATTGTTTCAGGTTCCAATATGATTTTTCCTTCCTCACGAATTTTTGGAAATATTGCCTGAACTGGAAGTTTGTCACCTATAACCTCCTTTAAGCATGAAACATGGAAAACTAGATGAACTTGCAAAGAAGCAGGAAGCTCCAATTTGTATGCCATAGTACCAATATTTTGCAACACCTTGTAAGGACCATAGTATTTTAGCGATGATTTATTATCCTTCCTAGATTTCTTGAGGGGGATTTGTTTTTATGGTTGTTGCCGTAAAAACTCCTAGTCTCGTACATCAAAACTTCACTCGCCGCGATGTTGATCTGCATGTTGTTTCATTCGATTTTGTGCCAAATTTAGGTTATCCTTTAATATTTGGAGAACTTGTTGTTGGTGCTCAATGTGATCTTCCACTACTTTCACCTTAGAATTTTCTCTTAAAGATGATGTGATGGACGGTGGTTGATATCCATAAAGTGCCATAAATGGGGTCATTTTTGCTGCTGTATGGAAGGAAGTGTTATACCACCATTCAGATAGAGGTAACCACTTGACCCATTGTGTTTGTTTATCAGATACAAAACAACGAAGATAACGTTCCAAAAATTTGTTCACTCTCTCAGTTTGACCATCAGATTGAGGATGATAAGATGAACTATGAGCTAGTCGAGTACCCAAAAAAGAAAAAAATTATGTCCAAAAGTTTCTAGTAAAAATTGGATCTCTATCGCTTACCATAATCTTTGGGTTTCCATGTAGATTTTGAATTGTTTCCATAAATTCAGTAGAAATTGTACTTGCTTTAAATGGATGAGATAATGCACAAAAGTGTGCATACTTGGTAAGTCTATCAACTACCACCATGATGACACTCTTTCTTTCGGACTTAGGTAAACCTATGATAAAATCCATTGAAATATCCTCCCAACATTTACTTGGAATGGATAAAGGTTGTAGAAGACCCGAGGTCTTAAATGTCTTAACTTTATTTTGATGGAAAACCAAACACTCTACCACAAACTTCTGAATAATGGATTGAAGGCCATCCCAAAAAAATTCTTTCTTCACCCTGTGGAAAAGTTTTTAAAAATCTTGAGTGTCCTCCTAAAGGAGAAGTGTGCAATTCTAAAAGAATATTTTATTTTAGTTGGGAATTCTTACAAAGATATAAGCGATCTTTGTACCATAAAGAATCATTTTTCCAACTAACTGTATCAGATGTACTAGGATCTTGCTGCAACTTTTGAATGAGTTTCCACACTTCTTCATCCTTCTTCCATTCATCCCTTGCTTTGGTTATCCAATCTGGTTGGATAATATAAATTTCACCAAGAAATGCTTCCACCTCTTCATCCTTTCTTGAAAGTGCATCTGCAATAATATTTAGCTTCCATTTTTTATAGATGATTTCAAAGTCATAACCCAGCATCTTTATGAACCATTTTTACTGCACTTTTGAAGATATTCTTTGTTCCAAGTATTGTTTAAGAATATCAAGATCATTTTTTACCTTGAAGTGCCTTCCCATTAGGTAAGGTTGCCATTTCTTTAGTGCATGTAGTATTGCCAACATTTCCTTCTCATAAATAGCTTTCTGTAAATACCTTCCTTTGATTGGATGACTTTCAAAAGTAATGGGTCTTCCTTCTTGTATTAAAATAGCACCAATTACATTTCGTGAGGCATCACATTCCATAATAAAGGTTTTTGTGAAATCTGGTGTAGCTAAGACCAGTGCTAGGCACATTGCCTCTTTAAGATGTTAAAAGGACTTAGTTGCTTTAGGATTTTATGAAAATGCATCTTTCTTCAATAATGTTGTTAGAGATGCTGCTATTCTCCCATAATTCTTCAAAAAATTGCGATAATACCCTGTTAAC
This sequence comes from Pinus albicaulis, assembly GCA_034641835.2. Taxonomy (NCBI): domain Eukaryota; kingdom Viridiplantae; phylum Streptophyta; class Pinopsida; order Pinales; family Pinaceae; genus Pinus; species Pinus albicaulis. Next base: position 1,291,290,392 of record CM076581.1, on the reverse strand, counting down.
CTGATAAATCCTCACAACTTCTTAATGGTTATGGGGACTTTCCATTCCTTAATGGCTTTAATTTTGTTAGGGTCTACCTTAACACCCTCATGAGATACAATCTGACCCAGATATTCCACCTCTTGTAATCCAAAGAAACATTTGGATGTTTATGCATATAATTATTTCTCCTCTAATAGTTTGAGCACCCTATCAACATGTTGAACATGATCCTTCCAAGACCTGTTGTAGATTAGTATGTCATCAAAAAATACTAGCACAAATTTTCTAAGGAATGGTTTGAAAATGAAATTCATCAAACTTTGAAATGTAGAAGGTTCATTGGTAAGGCCAAAAGGCATGACAAAAAATTCATAACGACCATCATGAGTTCGAAATGTTTTTTTTCAGAATATCTTCAATATTCATTCTAATTTGATGATATCCTGAATGAAGATCCAACTTGGTAAAATAAATTACACCATGTAATTCACTCAATAATTCATCAATCACAGGAATGGGAAATTTATCTTAAATAATGAGCTTATTGAGCTCCCTATAATCTGGACACATGTGCCATGGTCCATCCTTCTTGTGCACCAATAATACTGGGAAGCGAAAGAACTTTGACTAGGTTGAATTATACCAACCTCTAACATTTTTGCAATCATACATTCAATTTTGCTCTTTTGGACATAAGGACATATGTAAGGCCTGATGTTTGGAGGAACACTTCGTGGAATAAAATGAATTGCATGATCATGATCATGAATATGTGGGAGAACTTTGGGAGTTTCAAACACGTTGGATTGATTGTCCAAGAATTTTTGGAGATCTAAAGAAATAGATGATTTAATGTTGGAACTTCTAGTGAGCATAATTGTGCAATTACGCCTCATTGTTGTTTATTCAGAATATTTGTCATGACATTAGAGCTTATTATCTTTCCCAGCTTCCCTACGATACCCTATAATTTGATTTCCTTTCCTTCTAAAAAAAATTTCAAGAAAATTTCTTGAAAATAAAAGCTACCGTCCCCAAATATTGTAACCATTGTACTCCTAGTACAACATCAGCACCTCCCATTGCAATGGAAAGCATTGGAATATTCAATACATATTCCACCATGGTTAGCCTAGTATTATGGAATTTTCCAGAGAAATTTATAGTTCATCCATTTGCAATAATCACTTGACATTCTAGTGCTGGATATAGGAAACAATTCAATTCCATGGCTGCCTTACAATGAATAAAATTATGGGTACTACCCAAACCAATCAATACTATTACCTTTTTCTTCTTTATATGTCCTTCTATCTCGAGAGTTTGAGGAGTGGTAATTCCTACCAATGCATTACATGATATGGTCAGACTCATTTCTTCTTCTTATAGGGTTGGTTCTTGGTGTATATCCTCTTCTTTTGAAGTTTCTTGTTCATTTTCTTCCTCCTCTTCACAATATATGTAAAATAGTTTCTTCCCAATAAACTTATGACCTTTAGTGTATTTTCTATCACAACTGTACCAAATCCATTTTTATATTTTTTCTTCCAATTTTTGTGGTGTCAACCTTGTAGGTTGTGGAAGTTTAGGAGTAGAAACACTTCCATATTTATATATGTGAGTTCTAGGCTTCCTTCTCGCCATAATTTTTCATTCAATTTTTCTTGTCAACTTGAATGCCTTCTCCAATGAATCAGTTTCCCAAACACGAAATTCATGTTGTATGTTATCCTTTAAAGTCCCTATGAAGACATCAATCATGTGTTCCTCTGGAATATCAGTTACCCTTATATTCAATTTTTGGAGTTCCTCAATGTGCTCCACCACTAAACCATTTTTTTTGAGATTTATCAATTGGCTAAATATGGTGTTGCTCTTTTTATCCTCATAATGTGCTATCATTTTCTCCATAAAAATTGACCAAGTGAAAATTTTTTTATGGGAACAAAGCCATCGATACCATACAAATGTATTTTGTTCTAAATGTAAAGTTGCAATGCGTACCTTTTGTGTGTTTTGCACATTACTATGATCAAAATATTGCTTCATCTGTAGTATCCATGTTGCAGGATCCTTGCCATCAAACATCCTCATATAGATCTTTGGAATATGGTGGTTCTTCCATCCAACATTAGAGCTTATGAAATCACAATTAACATTTATTTTTTTCTCATCATGACTTTCCTCTACTATCTTTTCGCCATTAAGAAACATTTCTTATATCAACTTTGTCAAACCTTCCATGTCTCATTTTAGATCATTCTTCATGTTTTCCATGTTGTCTTTCATTTTTTCTTCCATGTCATCCATCTTAGCTTCCATGCCATATTCCACACCATACATATTAGTTTCCATTCATTTCTTCAAACCATCCATATTATTCTTCAAACTATCCATCTTCACTTCCATGCCTTTCTTCAAAACTTCCATTTCATTTTTGTTGCTCTTTGCGAGAGTGAAATTTGTTGCACTTGCTCTTGTAATTTTGATAGATCATGTTGCAATTCATCATCTTCATGAGTCATAGTAGAGTATTATGATGGCTTAATGGGTGTTGAACTCTTTTTAAGGGTAATTTTAGAACCAAATACTTATATCTATGCTCAATATGCCCGTGGAATCACTTAAAACAATTTTTTCAAACAAGACTTATGCAATTTGAAAAACAATACACACCTTTCTCTTGTTTTTAAGGAGCTTGATATTGAAATTGAATTATCTCTGTAATTATGGATCTTCAATATCTTAAATTTTGTCCTGTAGTAGCCCTCTGAATCATCTTTCGAATGCCAAAAATATAACATGATTTGGATACTTCAAGACAAACTTATACCGAATCTCCCACAATGACCTAATTATGGACTGGTTTAGTAGAGCGAACTTGTATGTCGTGCCACGTCTCACTATTTCCTCCTTCGGCTCTGAAATTTATACACAGGAAACTATGTTTCTTGTAGTTGCAGCCACTTTTTACAAAATTCCAATCTGATGCTTAGAGAGAGACTTATGATGATTTCCCCAAGGTCACCTCTTTGAGATGAAATAAGCGATCATGTAAAAACACTAACTTCCATAGATCTTATCTCTGAAAATATTTCCAACTAGGATCTAAAATTTTTACAGGAAGTTCCTCAAGATTTCATCTTTGCTCTACAAAAAATTCAGTTTACGAACCTTCATAGAAAACAAGTGAAAGAAAAAATTCCATGATTACCTGTTTAGGTGAAATTCGAGAGCCTGAAAAAATGTTAACTTCCATAGATCATATTTCTAAAAATATTGCGAACCAAGATATGAAATTTGTATAGGACTTTCCTCAAGATCTCGACTACTCTCTGTAAAAATTTCAGCTTCTAAACCTTCGTATAAAAAACATTGTATATAAAATTCCATGATGACCTGTTTGGAGCAGTGAAACCCTAGAATCCAAAGCTTTGATACCAAATGCTGTGAAACCAACTCCAAAAATATAGGAAAAGAGAGATCAATGCCTTATAAATTAGCCACTTCGAGGGGGAATCCTCCAGTACATTACATAAATGAACAATTCTTGGATGATACAAATGACAGAACCTCCTTCTATATATATAATTCCATGGGGTCACAATATAATCCTAGTTGACCTAACAAGAATAATGTAATGGAACAATAATAACAATATGGGGGTTACAAGGGTACAACAATAACAATAAGGGGGCTACACTGATAAAAATAAGGAACTATACTAGTAATATGGGGACCTAACAAGAACTGTACAACAAGATACGAAAAAAATCAAGCTGATCTCAACAACCAACTTGTTTACAATATAGGGACAAGTATAGATAATATAACTTCCATAATTGTACAAAATTTTGGAAAAGGAAGAGACAACCAGAAGAATTTGATTTATAGTGACTGTTGGTCTTTTGTGAAACAATTTTTTTTGAGCTCTCCACCCACTCCAATAAGCCTACACTAATTTGGAAGGGGTGGATCCAATAAAGGTTAATTTAACACTATATTAACATGATTGAACTTTGAGACTGTGTGATCACTTTTTTGTAATTCAAGAACCACTTGACTAAGAATATTACTGTTTTTTTGTCACAGTTCTAATTTTCATTTTGATCCAAAACAAATTTTCCCATTGCAATTTTCATTTGGTGTCAATGATTCTTTGTTATTTTTCACCTTTGATACAAGGATTGAATTTCCATGCCCACACTTTATGAATTTTGCGTTGAACTTGCCTCACAAGCTTGGTTTATTTGTGATTCATTATAGGATCAAACAACCTCACTTAGGATTTTCTGATCTCAACCACTCTCATGCAAGTTGGGGACTTTTAGAAATGACAATAAAAAAATTGTGTGGAATTGTGGAGCTTTTGAGGATAGAGAAACTTATGGGGTGGAGTTATTGTTGTATTACACATGTAGTCTAGGTACATAATTAAGGGGAATTTGCCACATTATCATATTGGGATTTTGGAAAATGTTTCTTTCTTGGAATTTTTTGTTGGGGATGTTATGACTTGTATGCATAAGGCTATTGGTCAATTCAAATATGATAACCTGAGTCTATAGGTGCTAGCAACATTATCTTTGATAGTGTAATATTTGTAATTAATTAATCATTGAGGAAATTAATGTTTGACATAATGAAAATTGATCATTGTACTTCTTATATGTACACATGTATGTGAGAAAGTAATGAAGCATAAGAATCTATAAGTGTGAAATATAAAAAAATTATGAAGGAGGTGAGGCAAGTGCTAATATGTTTGCAGTTATTATAAGAGAAACTTGTTCTGTACCTGAAAAGAATCACATGTACATCTATACTTTGTTGATAGGTTTCATTACCTTAAAATTGATTCGTATTAATTCTCATAAAAATCATTAAGGTTGGGTGTGTTTATTGTAGTGCACAACACATGATAAGATCTTCTTGGAAAGTAGAAGCCTCATGGAGTAGTTTCAAAGAACATATCAGTTTTTCCTCCTCTTAAAGATGGTGTAAGAGCCTAGTTTATTATGATATGGGAGATTTGGAGGTTTCTATTAGAGTGTATGTACTTTTATAATAGAGGATATTGAGATTTTATTTTTGTTGTTGACATTTTAATCAACGGGGGGGGGGGGGAGGGGATGAAATTGAATTCAAGCATTCCATTTCTAAACATCAAGTTGGTGTTAATTTCTGGGGTTACTAAAAAAGTGTTTTTGTTGTTGTTAGGAGAGAACCATATCTCCTAGATCCTTTATGATTCTTCATGGGCATATGGATGGCTCAATTGGGTGGGTGCTGGACATTAGAGTGTTTCTTTGGTGTTCTTACCTATGGGGTTGATGTTCGCTACCTACCTAGGAAGAGAATTCAGAACTTATCCCTTGGATATTGGGACATAAATTAACTTCTCAACAACCCCAATATTCTAGGTAATCCAAGAGAAATAATACCAAGCATATGAAAACAAGTTTAATCCCTCCAGACACACATTTCCAAGCATAAACCAGATTTCATTTTATTTTACTTACTGCAAATTTACAATATTAAATATGCCATATTATATTCAAAATGTTTTTGAAAACACTTCAAAATTGTGGCCCTTGATATGTCAAATTAGCATTAAGAGTGTTAAAAATGGTGCAACCAAGAGAACAATGAAAGGCTACAAAACAAAATCTGGAACTACATGGATATTGGAGAACTGGAAACTTTATATGAATGTATAAGTATGAATTACATGTATATACCACAAATTTATGTTGGAAATATTGTCATTGATGGCAAAGGAGGCAACACTCAGGCAAAGGCGGCAGCACTCAGGCAAGAGAGGCAGCGCTGTAGCAAAGGAAGGCAAAAGAGGCACAGCGAAAGCAATAGAGGCAGCAAGAAGAAAGTCAAAATGTAACAGTCATAGAAGCACAGTGAAGAACCATTATCGGAAGATAGAGACAGAGGCAGAGTGACAGAAGAAGAGACAGAGGCAGAGATCAGTTACAAAATTCTGGGAATCGCACTCTCCAACCGACGGAGCAGAGGCAGAGACAGAGGCAGAGAGAAGTTACAAAATTCCGAGAATCGCCCAAGCCGACAGATACATTCATATGCATAATTCCAGGAATCGCACACTCCAACCGGCTTTATGCATATAATATAACACAAACTTATTCCAGGAATCGCTTAAATCCAGTGGCAATACAATGCATATAATACAGAACCATATTCTGGGAATCGCACACTCCAACTGGCGTTATACATATAATATAACACAAACTTATTCCGGGAATCGCTTCACTCCAGCGGCAAAAATATATATAAACATATATGTGCAGTGCATCACATAAACAAAGTTCCAAGACATTTATATTATGGAGCGCATAAAACAAAGTTTGATAAGGTGGGACCCCTCCCCAATCGCAATCGGAGATCGCAAGGGCAGCGGAACATCGCAACAGAAAGTTGCGATTGCGATTAAAATGGTGGACCCAATCGTGTTATAAGCAGGAGTTGATAGATGCTAATCACATCCGAGTTCCCAATCGCATGTCTTTTGTAAAACGCTACGATTGAAATGGCAGACCCGATCGTGTTATAAGCAGGAGTTGATAGATGCTAATCGCATTCGAGTTCCCAATCGCATGTCTTTTGTAAAACGCTGCGATTGAAATGGCGGACCTGATCCTGTTATAAGCAAGGGTTAATACATATTTGAGTTACGGTCAAATCGCATCGGCAATGGTCAATCGCATCGGAGAATATAAGAGTTGCGATTGCGATTGGAAATCCAGACCCGATTGGTATATAAACTACGACTCATATATAACTTGAGTTCCAGGTCTAATCGTATTGGCAGCCAATCCTTATGGACGTCGGGTTATTTGCAAATAAATTGTATATATTATATATGTTGAATAACGTTTGAATATGATCCAGGGGCATAACACATATGATATATAATGGTTATTGAGTTATATATATAACACGGTTGCGATAAGCCACGTGGTCTCTAGACCCACGGACCTTAGCTTTACGGGAGGGCGATTATTAATGCTTGTGATATATGTATGTTCCGGCCTGCGGAACCTGCCACATCAACAAGACACTAATGGCATAAAAGGGATTGGAATTCCTCCAGATTTACAGTCAGCGGATATAAAAGGCACATTTACACATATGCAGCAGTTACACCACAGCAGAGGACAAAGGAGCAAACAGATTCGAAAGAAGATAAAACACAGTCACAGAAAAGACAAAGACAGCCAAAGAAAAGACAAATGCGTACCAATTCAAAAGACTAAATGAGTTGAGCTGGAGTTCTCATTTAAATTTGAATGTAAATGTTTTATTTAAATTTTTATTGTTTGTGATGCATTGGCAAGTCTCTGAGAGAAAACAAACTCCCACTGTAATGTTAAAATTGACACCTACAGTTATAATTTCTGAGTAAGCTGATAAAAGGAGTGAGAAGGAAGAAGGCAAAGAGACACGACTTTCCATTTCGAATTCCAAGCAGAATACAAACAGTCATGTGAGGAAATCTATAAATAATATCATCTTGATATGTAGAGTGAGTTTTTTTTAAATGAAGAGAGAGTAAATTGAGAGAAGGCAGAATATAGAAGAGTAAGACAGAGAAGATTAAGAAAAGCAGAACAGAAGGAGAAGCTACATAACAGAGTTGATATCTGAGGTAAATCAGCAAACTTTCAGTTTGATAAATTGAGGAAGTTGGAGCTTCCCTATCAAGTTGCAGCTTGATAGTCGTCAGTTGTAGCTGACTGAGGTTGGAGCCTCCTGTAGGTTGGTGCCTGCATAAAACTGAAGGGAGTTGGTGCTTCCTTGCAAGTTGTAGCTTGCAGAATTGAGGTAGGAGCCTCCTGTAGGTTGGTGCCTGCAGAAAAACAGTGGTGAGAGGGAGTTGGAGCTTGCCTTTGCATCACAACAATAATTAGATGTGGTTTTCTCCCTTTATGGGTTTCCACTTATATCTGGTGTCTCTGTGCATGATATTTATGTATTGATCTGATATGTATCATTTGCTTAATACTTGCTGCTCTCAAATTAAGTCTACTGCTCTATTAAACTAATACTTTCAGATTACATTCTAAGATTACTCTCACATTAAATAGAGTTTGAAATGAAGGTGTAAATAAGTTTATTGAAAAGTTTAAAAGATCAGGAATGTATTAAACTGATTCACCCCCCCTCTCAGTTTAATTAGAGATTCAAAAATTGGTATCAGAGCAGGTTCCTTTGTACAATTCTAACAACTGAAAGGAGATCCTAGGTTCCCAAGATGGCTAGTAAAGAAGGATGCTCAACCAATAAAGCCCCTTTCTTCACTGGTGAAAATTATGCTTTCTGGAAAATCAGAATGAAGACATACATAATGTCTCCAGGAATAGAAGTCTGGGCTGCTGTGGAATTAGGATATGCCCCGAAGTCAACTGATATAGAAAAAGAAGCTAAAGAAAGCTTTGTAGCTAATGAAAAAGCCATGAATTCCATCCTGAATGGATTATGTGAAGCAGAGTTTATTAAAGTAATGCACAAAGACACTGCCAAGAAAATATGGGATACTCTTGAAGGCATACATGAGGGAGACCAGAAAGTAAAAACTGCCAAACTTCAAGTATATAGAGCCCAGTTTGAAAACTTAAAAATGAATGACGATGAAGATGTTGGCAGCTTCTTCTTAAAAGTTGCATAAATTGTTAACAATATGAAAGCTCTTGGAGAAACCATACCAGAAAGTATAGTTGTGCAAAAGATTCTAAGATTACTCCCACCCAGATTTAATCCCAAGGTATCTGCAATAGAAGAGACAGCGGATTGGGAGACTTTGACCATGAACCGGATACTTGGAAATCTAACAGCCTATGAAATGAGGCTCCCACAGAAGAAGCCAAGTACAAGGGAAGCAACATTCAAAAAAGAAAAAAGGAAAGAAGAAAAGGAAGAAATATGCTCTTGCTCTGATGAAGAAGAGGCTAAATTTGTCAAGAAATTGGATAGAGGCTCAGGTAGATACAAAGGTAAACTTCCCTTCAAATGCTTTAACTATGGAAGAGTTGGACATTATGCTGCTAAATTTCCTCACAATAAAGTAAGAAATCAAGCTCAAGAATCAGAGAAAGACACATCAAAGTTCTGGCAGAAAGGAAAGAAATTCAGCAGAAAATCCTTCTATGCTCAGCAAGACAGCAGTGCATCTGAAGACTCAGATGAACCCTCAAGTGAAGAAGGAACCTCAGAATTTTTATTGATGGCCATAGAAAATCTTGAGGGACTCCTACTAGAAGATGAAGAAGAAGAAGGGGAAGTAGACCTTGAGGGGGAGCTAAGAAGTGCTCTGGAGGAGATTGACAGACTCAAACTAAAATTCAGAAAACAAAAAGAGATTCTCCTAAAATGTGTGAAAGAAGAACAAAATTCAGAAGTCCTCATGCAGCTAAAGGTAAAGCTTGAAGAAGCCAAGAAGATAGAAGATATTTTACTTCAGCAAATCAAAGATAAATCTCGAGAACAAGAGAAGCTGGAAGAAGAAATTCTGTGTCTGAGAAAGAAATTAGAAAATGCTCAACAGAAAGTTTCTATATACCCTTCTCAAACAACAAGCTCTATTAAGTTGAATGAAATTTTGGTTGCTCAAAGATCCCCTATGATAAAGACTGGAATAAGCTACGAAGGAGAATCAAGTAAAGGAAAAGAAAAGGTTGACAGAGAGATTAATTTTGTAAAAGCAAAGAAGGATGAGGAAGTAGCTCGAATAATTCCTACAAAATAAGAAATCTGCAATAAGAGAGACAGAGAGCAGAAGAAACCTCTAGTAACAAAGAATATAATGAATACTAAGATGGCAAAAAAAGAATCATATGCCCCTAAGTATATCAAAGTTGGAAGTCATCAAAGGAAATTCTTCCCTCCTATGAAGAATGCCACCTGCTATGTCTGCCATAAGCCAGGACACATTGCTGCATATTGTTATGCAAGGAAGAGTAATTCAGACCTGCAAAAGATGCAAACAATGAAGAGGCTATCTCAAACAAACAAATGGAGAAAACAACCTTACATCAGGTATGCAAATAATTTCTATGGTTATTGTTTTTATTGTAAGGAATTTGGCCATAAAATTATTGAATGTAGAAATTATAGACAAAGACTGATGTTCAATACCTCAAGGAGGTTTATGAGTCAAAGAAATTATGTTCATGCTCACAATTCTGCTAAAACTATAATCAAATGTTCAAAAGGGGGCCTCCAGTGGATAAAGAAGGTGAATAACTTTGACCTGGCTCTAACTGCTCAAGATCTGAAAAGCCAGTGGTACTTGGACAGTGGCTGCTCCAAACACATGACTGGAGACAGAAGCAAGTTTATAACTCTTGATGAAAAGAAATCTGGCAATGTTATTTTTGGTAATGATAAATCAGGAAAGATCAAAGGAAAAGGCTCAGTCAGCATAGACAATGGCGGAGGAAAATCCCAAGAGGTACTATTTGTGGATGGACTGAAAGCAAATTTACTGAGTGTCAGTCAGATGTGTGACAAAGGCTGTGAAGTTATTTTTAGAGCACAAGATTGTGTAGTCAGGTCAAGCACAACAGGAAAGACTCTGCTCAAAGGTGTTCGAACAGAGAACAATGTATACATAGTGAAAGAGGAAGATGAAGCCTGCCATCTTAGCAAACTTGAGGAGTCATGGTTGTGGCATAGGAGATTGTGTCATCTCAGCTTTGACCATATCATCAAATTGAGCAAGAAGAAAGCCGTCAAAGACATGCCAGAAATAAAAAGGCCTTCAAGTACTATATGCAAATCTTGTCAATTGGGGAAACAGACTCGCACATCCTTTAAATCTAAAGAGGAGTTGTCAACAAGAAGACCACTCCAGCTTGTGCACATGGACCTGTGTGGACCTACTAGAACTAGAACACCAAGTGGAGAATCCTATTTCGTGCTGATAATAGATGACTTCTCCAGAATGACATGGGTTGCCTTTCTCAAAAATAAATCATAAGCATTGGAAAAATTTAATATATTTAGAGCATTAGCAGAAAATCAAACTGGATGCAAGCTGAAATGTATCAGATCAGATAGAGGAGGAGAATTCACAGATTATGACTTTGCAGACCTATGTAATGAACATGGAATAAAACAACAATTTACTATTGCAGGGACACCTCAGCAGAATGGAGTAGCAGAGAGACAAAACAGGTCTGTACAACAAATAGCCAGAGCTATGATGCAAGAGAATAATATTGCTCAAACCTTATGGGCAGAAGCAGTACACACAGCAGTACATATCCTTAATAAAGCTCACTTAAGGCCAAGCAGTGACAAGACTCCATATGAACTATGGCATGGAAAACCAGCTTCAATAAAACATTTCAGAGTCTTTGGTAGCAAGTGTTACATAAAGAATAATGATGAAAACCTTGGGAAATTTGATGCAAGAGCAGATGAAGGGATTTTTCTAGGATATGCTTCCAAAAGTAAAGGATACAGATGCTACAACAAGACTCTTCGAAAAATAGTTGAAAGTATTGATGTGAGATTTGATGAAGAATTTCCAAACAATACAAGAAATACAGATTGCTGCAGTCCATCAGTTAATCATGAAGAAGAAGACCGGAATGATGAAGAAAATAGCAAGACAATAGAAGATGCAGAGCTGAGCTCAAAAACCCCCTCAAGATACACTCAGAAGAATCATCCTGAAGATCAGATCATAGGAGACAAGAAAGCAGGAGTCCAGACAAGAAGGCAGCTAACAGAACAAACAGAAGAAGTATACATAGCCATTTTATCACAAATAGAGCCAAAGAAATTTGAAGAAGCCAGCAAGGACAAGTATTGGATAAAAGCAATGAATGAAGAATTGGACCAAATTGAGAAGAACAATACCTGGGAACTAGTTCCTAGACCTATTGAGAAAAATATCATTGGTTCAAAATGGGTATTCAAAAACAAAATGAATGAGCAAGGACAAGTAATCGGGAATAAAGCCAGGCTGGTCTGCAAAGGATACTCACAAATTGAAGGACTTGACTATGATGAAACATTTGCACCTGTAGCCAGAATGGAAGCTATCAGAATGTTCCTGGCATTTGCATGCTATCAAGACTTCAAGGTATATCAAATGGATGTAAAGTCTGCTTTTCTTAATGGAGATCTAGAAGAAGAAGTGTACATGGAACAACCAAAAGGCTTCTCATTGACAGACAAAGAAGACTATGTGTGCAGACTGAAGAAGGCCCTATATGGACTGAAACAGGCTCCTCGTGCTTGGTACTCAAGACTGGACAAATATTTGCAAAAACAGGGGTTTAAGAGAGGTGGAGTAGACAACAATCTATACATAAAAGCGCATGAAAATGAACTCCTAATTGTTGTTGTATATGTTGATGACATTATGTTTGGAAGCAACAAAGATGAACTAGCAAAAGGGTTTGCTGATGAGATGAAAACAGAGTTTGAAATGTCTATGATTGGAGAACTCAGTTTCTACTTGGGACTGCAAATTCAGCAAAAGAACACGGGCACATTCATTTCTCAAGAAAAATACTTAAAAGAAATGCTGAAAAAATTCAAAATGGAGGACTGCAAACCAATGACAACCCCCATGATCACGGGATGCAAGGTGTGTGCTGATGATAGGTCTGCAGATGTAGATCAAAAACTCTACAGATCCATGATAGGAAGCCTGCTGTACTTGACAGCTTCAAGACCAGACATCATGCTAGCAGTAGGACTAGTGACAAGATATCAAGCAGCACCTAAACAAAACCATCTTCTGGCAGTAAAAAGAATACTCAGATATCTACAAGGAACTGCACAATATGGGCTTTGGTATCCTAAAGGAAAAAGCTTCACCTTGACAGCATACACAGATGCAGATTGGGCCAGCTGTGTGGATGATAGGAAGAGTACAAGTGGAGGTGCATTCTATCTAGGAGAAAGTCTGGTGGCATGGCTAAGCAAGAAACAAACATCCATATCTCTGTCTACTGCTGAAGCAGAATATATAGCAGCAGCAGCATGTTGTACACAAGTCATGTGGATGAAACAAACTCTTCAAGACATGAAGGTAAGCATTAATGAACCTATCTCAATCAAATGTGATAATACAAGTGCTATAAGTATATCTAAAAATCCTGTGCTTCATTCAAAAACTAAACATGTACCAATCAAGTATCATTTTCTCCGAGAACAAGTGGCTCAGAAGATAGTTAAACTGGACTATGTATCAACGAAAGAACAGATAGCAGATATATTTACCAAACCACTTGCCAAAGAACCATTCGAATACTTGAGAGACAAACTAGGGGTAGTATCTGTAGATACTATTCTCTAATATGAAGAGAAAGTACAGTCTCAGGTGGAGAACAAAACGAAGATATCATTCCAGGGGGAGAACAGCCAGCAAGATAAGCATAAAACAAGTCCACAGGATCAGCATTATCAATATTATCAACATTCAGAAGCAACAAGAACTTTTCAATCGTAAAATGCATCATCTCTGTCTGCAATCTAGCACATATTACAGGCACTACAAATGAAACACAACATAGTCCAATTTCGGCAGAAGAGGACCTAAACGTAACTCAGAGAAAGGAAATACAACGACAGAACCCATATGGATGGATGAGGAGTCATCCTTTGCCATTGATGTCAAAGGGGGAGGAAGAACAAATAGCAAACAGGAAGAGCAAGCAACAAGAGAAAGAGAAAGCAAACAGAGAAAGTGGATTGCCATCAATGCCAAAGGGGGAGACTGTTGGAAATATTTTCATTGATGGCAAAGGAGGCAGCACTCAGGCAAAGGCGGCAGAACTCAGGCAAAAGAGGCAGCGCTGTAGCAAAGGAAGGCAAAAGAGGCACAGCGAAAGCAATAGAGGCAGCAAGAAGAAAGTCAAAATGTAACAGTCATAGAAGCACAGTGAAGAACCGTTATCGGAAGATAGAGACAGAGGTAGAGTGACAGAAGCAGAGAGCAGTTACAAAATTCCGAGAATCGCCCAAGCCGGCAGATACATTCACATGCATAATTCCAGGAATTGCACACTCCAACCGGCGTTATACATATAATATAACACAAACTTATTCCGGGAATCGCTTAACTCCAGCGGAAATACAATGCATATAATATAGAACCATATTCCGGGAATCGCACACTCCAACCAGCGTTATACATATAATATAACACAAACTTATTCCGGGAATCGCTTCACTCCAGCGGAAAAAATATATATAAACATATATGTGCAGTGCATCACATAAACAAAGGTCCAAGGCATTTATATTATGCGGCGCATAAAACAAAGTTTGATAAGGTGGGACCCCTCCCCAATCGCAATCGGAGATCGCAAGGGCAACGGAACATCACAACAGAAAGTTGCGATTGCGATTGAAATGGCGGACCCAATCGTGTTATAAGCAGGAGTTGATAGATGCTAATCGCATCCAAGTTCCCAATCGCATGTCTTTTGTAAAATGCTGCGATTGAAATGGCGGACCCGATCATGTTATAAGCAGGAGTTGATAGATGCTAATCGCATCCGAGTTCCCAATCACATGTCTTTTGTAAAACGTTGCGATTGAAATGGCGGACCCGATCCTGTTATAAGCAGGGGTTAATACATATTTGAGTTACGGTCAAATCACATCGGCAATGGTCAATCGCATCGGAGAATATAAGAGTTGCGATTGCGATTGGAAATCCAGACCCAATTGGTATATAAACTACAACTCATATACAACTTGAGTTCCAGGTCTAATCGTATTGGCAGCCAATCCTTATGGACGTCGGGTTATTTGCAAATAAATTGTATATATTATATATGTTGAATAACGTTTGAATATGATCCGGGGGCATAACACATATGATATATAATGGTTATTGAGTTATATATATAACACGGTTGTGATAAGCCGCGTGGTCTCTAGACCCACGAACCTTAGCTTTACGGGAGGGCAATTATTAACGCTTGTGATATATGTATGTTCCGGCCTGCAGAACCTGCCACATCAACAAGACACTAATGGCATAAAAGGGATTGGAATTCCTCCAGATTTACAGTCAGCGGATATAAAAGGCACATTTACACATATGCAGCAGTTACACCACAACAGAGGACAGAAGAGCAAACAGATCCGAAAGAAGATAAAACACAGTCACAAAAAAGACAAATACAGCCAAAGAAAAGACAAATGCGTACCAATTCAAAAGACTAAATGAGTTGAGCTGGAGTTCTCATTTAAATTTGAATGTAAATGTTTTATTTAAATTTTTATTGTTTGTGATGCATTGGCAAGTCTCCGAGAGAAAACAAACTCCCACTGTAATGTTAAAATTGACACCTACGGTTATAATTTCTGAGTAAGCTGATAAAAGGAGTGAGAAGGCAGAAGGCAAAGAGACATGACTTTCCATTTCGAATTCCAAGCAGAATACAAACAGTCATGTGAGGAAATCTATAAATAATATCATCTTGATATGCAGAGTGAGTTTTTTTTTAAATGAAGAGAGAGTAAATCGAGAGAAGGCAGAATATAGAAGAGTAAGACAGAGAAGATTAAGAAAAGCAGAACAGAAGGAGAAGCTATAGAACAGAGCTGATATCTGAGGTAAATCAGCAAACTTTGAGTTTGATAAATTGAGGAAGTTGGAGCTTCCCTATCAAGTTGCAGCTTGATAGTCGTCAGTTGTAGCTGACTGAGGTTGGAGCCTCCTGTAGGTTGGTGCCTGCAGAAAACTGAAGGGAGTTGGTGCTTCCTTGCAAGTTGTAGCTTGCAGAATTGAGGTAGGAGCCTCCTCTAGGTTGGTGCACGAAGGCACCAAGAGTTGGTGCTTCCTTTGCAAGTTGTAACTTGCGGGGTGAAATGAGAGCCTCTTTGTAGGTTGGTAGGGCGGAGAAAAACAGTGGTGAGAGGGAGTTGCAGCTTGCCTTTGCATCACAACAATAATTAGATGTGGTTTTCTCCCTTTATGGGTTTCCACTTATATCTGGTGTCTCTGTGCATGATATTTATGTATTGATCTGATATGTATCATTTGCTTAATACCTGTTGCTCTCAAATTAAGTCTACTGCTCTATTAAACTAATACTTTCAGATTACATTCTAAGATTACTCTCACATCAAATAGAGTTTGAAATGAAGGTGTAAATAAGTTTATTGAAAAGTTTAAAAGATCAGGAATGTATTAAACTGATTCACCCCCCCCTCTCAGTTTAATTAGAGATTCAACAATTTATTATCACAAAGTGATCACAATATTTCAAGGTCTCCAAAACCCTTGCTAGGAAAATCATGAAAACCCTATCCGCACCAAAGATCTCCAACAAACAAGCATCAACACCAACAAGTCCTTCTTGGCTTCAACAACAAGCTTGTGTCTCAAAATATCTCCACACTAGATAGCATTATTTTTTTCCTTACCATGTTTCAATAGATTATTATTTGGCAAGAGAACTCCAATGTTAGTCTCCAAATCCACATGTATATCTTTGGTTTTGAATCCTCATACCCCAAGTTTTCCACACTTGCATCATCAAAAAAAAAAAAGACTCCATGGATCATCAAGAAAACATGAACTACATGATCTTGCACTAGAATTATATCCCAGTCTTCTATTGTATGGTAGAAACCCTAATGCTGCAACAAGAAACACAATAACCATTATCATCTTCAACATCATGTTCTTCTCTTCAGTATACATATATAGAATAAACCCTAATCATCACCAGAGAACCCTATCATCACACAATAAAAATCTCTCCAGGAATGTCCAAGACATCTCTCTTCCTTATTATATTCTACTAGGGTTTCCATGTGAATCCTAACATCTAGCTTCTAGAGTTTCCTCACAAACCATAACATCTCTAAGACAAGTACAAACAAGAGTAAAAAATTATGAATTAATAAAAGGGCCCTCTCCTCCCTTCTATATTCAAGTAGGATATGGACACTATCATAAAATAAGGGCATGTGTTTATACAGGTAACCAAAAAAGCAACCCCACATGAAGACCTATACAATACGAGGATGCACATGGGTCAAAGTAGGATTTATCCAAGACCAAAAGTGAGACATCCTCCTCTTATGCAATCAATTTTTTCAATTCTTTTATTTCTTTTGTTAAAATATAAGTGATGTATTTTATATGGTCACAATAAATGTTATTTTTGTTATGGAGATAATATATGTATTTCGTATGTTGTGTGTGATTATGATTAAATCTCGTCATGGTAATTTTGTTGCTATGAATTTTTGAAAATCCATTCTTGTTTATTTCGGTTGCATTTTGATTATCACATTTCCCCCACTAGGAGACTTTCTTTGTTGGTATTTTGGAGATTTGGCCTATAAGGATGATAATTTTGAAGCATTGTTTCATGGCTACTCATTAATGGCTAGGACCCAAGAGTACTAGGTGGGGACACAACACTTGGTGACAAAATATTATTAATTATGTGATCTGCATACAAGATGTACGTTAAAATATTTTTTTTTTATGATACCATGGATTTGAAATATTTGGTTGCTTTAACAAGAAATAGGTTCATTGGGGTATGTCACCCTTTTGTATCAAGTTGAATTATTTCATAAAACACTGACATTGTTTTAGTTTGTAATATTCCTAAACAAGAAAAGCATCAATATTGAACAAAATAATTGAAATAGAAGTGTAAATCAATGTAAAAATATATGATATCAATATGGAGCCATTATATTATGAATATCAGAAGAAAATCCATACAAAGTAGTAAGGCACAAATCATATGACATGAGGAAACAAGCCTCCCATAAGCAAATACTGTCAAATGTGACATGCTGCTACTACAAAAAATGCCGGAGAGCTGCTACAACACAGTTATAATGAGCATAACTACAGTTGGAGATCATACAATGATGTAAATATAATGAAATATGCCTTAATAAATGTTATACAAACAAATGTAGGCCCTATATCACCTTTCCAAGATAACCCAAGATGGTTTCTGGGAAATACACAAAATACACAATATGAGATGCAACCCTAGGGCTGAAGGTTTGCTGCAACACAATGAATGAGAAGATATGGCTGAGATGATGTAGAAATAATATTCTCTCCTCCAATAGATTCTCTAAATGAAAGGTTGATCCCTCCACTAAAGAATTCACTCCCCAAGTCATCCACTACAACTACCCCTACAACTCATCCCTAGAATAACACAAATCCGAACCGATACTGCACTGTAGGGGATAATATCACGTTGGATTGGTGCTAAATATGTCAATAAATCCCAAGGGGATTCTTTACTGGCCTCAAAATAGAAGGAAACCTTCCTCCATTGAAAAACTAGCTTAGAAAACACCCAATACAATCCTCCACTCACTAGTACATTTGGTCAAAATTTCGACAATTTAGTTCCGAAACTTTTGATGTATTGTCAGAAATTTCCACAATTTTTATCAATTTTTCAAATCCCGCCCACAATCGTCACTATACCAATGTTTTGGGACATCGTCGGTATTCTGACATTTAGGGAAGTCATTGGAACACCAATGTGTAGGGACACAACATCGGAAATGCGATGTTTCTAAGACTTGAGTTGATAGTGCGGCAGTTTGGGGAACAAGTCACTATTTCAACATTTAGAGTGATTGTCGATAGTGCAACCTAATTGGGCGTAATCATTAGTATTGCGATGATTAAAGGATAACCATCAGTATTGCGACAATTAAAGGATAACCGTCGGTGTTCTGACATGTTGATTAAACGTCATAAGAGCGAAAATGGTAAACATTGTAATTTCCCTTAGATTTTAACCAATTTTGTTCAAGAAATGTTAACTGATATTCGTAGTCTTAATTTTCAATATCCATTCCCTTGTTCCTTCGTTTAGTCAGGCGCGACATGTGAGGCCGCCTGCCCAAACACATTCGGGTTGGGTCGAGTCCTTTCGTTTGAGGAAGGCCATATCAAATTTTCTAAGTTGTGACCACACGGGTGCCTTTTGCACGTTCGTGTGGTCGGTTTGCCATTTTCTCCCTTGTGACTTCATTTGGTCGAGCGTGCCATGTTAGGGCATCCACCCAAATGCGTTCGGGTGGGGTTGTTTCATTTCAGGGCACCTGCTAAGATGCATTCTGGTCGGGTCGAGTCGTTTCATTTGAGGGTGCCCACCCAAACACTTTCAAGTTGGGTCAGGTCATTTCATTTGAGGCCGCCCACCCAAACACGTTCAGGTTGGGTCAGGTCATTTTGTTTGAGGGTGTCTGCCCAAACCCGTTTAGGTCGAGTTGGGTCGTTTCGTTTGAGGGCACCCTCCCAAATGCATTCGAGTCGGGTCGGGTTGTCTCATTTCAGGGTGCCCACCCAAATGTGTTCGGGTCGGGTCGGGTCATCTCATTTGAGGGTGCCCACCCAAACACATTCAGGTCAGGTCATTTCGTTTAAGGGCGGCCGCATCAAATTTGCTAAGTTGTGACCGCATGGGTGCCTTGTGCACATTCGTGCAGCCCATTTTTTGTTTTCTCCCTTGTGCCTTTGTTCGGTCAGGCATGCCGTGTGAGGGTGCCCACCCAAACGCATTCAGGTCGGGTCGAGTCATTTTTTTTTAGGGCAGTCATATCAAATTTGCTAAGTTGTGACCACACGGGTGCATTTTGCATGTTTGTACAGCCCATTTTCCATTTTCTCCCTTGTGCCTTCATTCGGTCGTGTGCGCTGTTTCACGCCATGTGTGGACGCCCGCTCACATGCGTTTGGGTCAGGTCATTTTGTTTGAGGATGGGTGTATCAAATTTGCTAAGTTGTGATTGCACGGGTGCCTTGTGCACGTTTGTATAGCTCGTTTGTCATTTTCTCCCTTATGCCTTCGTTCGGTTGGGCATGTTGTATCATTTTGTTTGAGGGTGCCCTCCTAAACCCGTTCAGGTCGGGTCATTTCAGTTGACGACGCCTACCCAAATGCATTTAGGTCGGGTCATTTCGGTTGAGGGCGCCTGCCCAAATGTATTTGTGTCCAGTTGTTTCGGTTGAGGGCACCCGTATCAAATTTTCTAAGTTGTGACCGAATGGGTGCCATGTGCACATTCGTGCAGCCTGTTCTCCAGTTGCTCCCTTGTGTCTTCGTTCGGTCATGCGCATTGTGTGAGGGCACCCGCCCAAACATGTTCAAGTCGAGTTGTTTCGTTTGATGGCGGCCGTATCAAATTAGCTAAGTTATGACCGCACAGGTGCTTTGTGCACGTTTGTGCGGCCCATTTGCCATTTTCTCCCTTGTTCCTTCGTTCGGTCGTGCACACCATGTCGTTTTGTTTGAGGGCACCTGCCCAAACCCATTTAGGTTAGGTCATTTCGATTGAGGGTGCCTGCCCGAACGTGTTCATGTCGGGTCGTTTTGGTTGAGGGTGCCTGCCCAAACATGTTTGGGTCGAGTCGTTTCAGTTGAGGGCGCCCATATCAAATTTACTAAGTTGTGACCACACGGGTGCCCTGTGCACGTTCGTGCAGCCAGTTTGCCGATTGATCCCTTATGCCTTCATTCTATCGTGCGTGCCATGTCGTACTATGTGAGGGCACCCACCAAAATGCATTTAGGTCGGGTCATTTTGTTTGAGGGCGACAGTATCAAATTTGCTAAGTTGTGACTGCATGGGTGCCTTGTGCACGTTCATGCAGCCCATTTGTCATTTTCTCCCTTGTGCCTTCGTTTGGTCGAGTGCCATGTCGTTTCATTTTAGGGTGTCCCCCCAAACCCGTTTGGGTCGGGTCATTTTGGTTGAGGGCGGCCGCCCAAATGCATTCGGGTCGAGTCATTTCAGTTGAGGGCACCTGCCTAAACGTGTTTGGGTCAGGTCGTTTTGGTTCAGGGTGCCCGTATCAAATTTTCTAAGTTGTGACCACACGGGTGCCCTATGTACGTTCGTGCGGCCCGTTTTCTGGTTGCTCCCTTGTCCCTTCGTTTAGTCAGGCATGTCGTGTCACGCTGTGTACGTGCTCGCCCAAACACATTCGGGTTGGGTCATTTCGGTGGAGGGTGCCCATATCAAATTTGCTAAGTTGTGACCACATAGGTGTCATGTACATGACATTCATGCGGCCTTTTTTCCAGTTTCTTCCTTGTGCCTATTTTTTTCGATCGAGTGCACCATGTGAGGGTGCCCACCCAAATGCATTCGGGTCAAGGCAAAGCCGCAGCAAGGAAACAGAGTCTGGCTCGAGTCAGGTAAAAACGTGTTCAACGTTCACCTGTAGGTGGAGTCAGGTTCCTTCCATAGGGCACATGCAGAACAGTGTTTAGGGTAGGGTCGAGTTGGGTTCCTTTTATAGGACGCGTGTAGAATATTGTTTAGGGCAGGCGCGTTCAGGTCGAGTCGGGTTTGTGCAGTGTGTCCTTGTTTAGGATGTGTGGAACAATGTTTGAAGGTGCGAAGGTCGTTCATTAGGGTCGGGTCATGTCAAACGCGACCTTAACGCGTTCAAGAGACGCGTGAAAGCTATGACCCCGATGACCCACATGCAAATCGTGACCTCAGTGATTTGTGTGTAGAAACACGTTCAGGGTGTCGAGGGCTTTTGTGACCCAAGTGACACACTTGAACCAGAATTTGTGCAGACTTCAAAAACATGGTCTAAAAGGGAATTTTTGGGTTCCTTTATATTGTTTGCACTATTGGGGAGCTACTAAGGCTATACCAAGGTTATACAAACACATTTGGAAAGAAGCATAAATGGTTTATGCAGGCTTGGTTGTATAATTATTGCAGATTGTACATATTTATTGAAACATAATATCAGGTAGGCTTATTAATGTGAGTTTCCCCAATCCCTAATCCCTTAACTACTAACTCATTATTCGACCCCTAACCCCTAAATGCACCTAAATCCCATAACCCCTAACCCCCAATCCTTAAACCCTTAACCACTAACTCATTATCTCCCTAACCCCAATCCCTAATCCGTTAACCACTAAATCATTACTCGATGTGCCTAAATTTCCTAACCCCTAAGCCCCCAATCACTAACCCCTTAACCACTAACTCATTATTCTCATAACCCCTAACCCCTAAGCCCTAAACCTATAACCCCTAATCTCCTATTCATGTAACCTTTAAGCCCCTAATCCATAATCCCTTAACCACTAGCTCATTATTCCCCTAACCCTTATAATAGTCCTTAAAACCCATTGGGATGGCCATTCAAAATGAGAGTAGGCCTAGTTGGGACCTACGATCGGTGACTGATTCCCCCTTGTTGGCAAGGTGGAATTTTTTCCTTTTCAACAGCCCTATAGTCCTTAATTCATCTAACATATACTTATAAAATGTTCCTTTTTTGTAAATGTGGCCCTTGAATATGCCATGAAAACCCTCCAAAAAATTCTTAAATGATGGAAATTCCTATTCATGTGTGAAGCTAGTCATGGAATGTGACAAGTCATCCAAGATACATCCAAATATTTGATTTGTGCCTTGTGGAATGTGAAATAATGGGTCAAGGGGACACAAGGGTTGCATGGATGGGTATAATTTAGAGGTGCAAGCATGGTTTACTATGATCTATAATCCTACCATTAGAGAATGAGAAGGGGGCTTAGGACCTAATTTCATATAAGGGGCTAGGGGAAATAGAGGGAAGGAAGCGAGATAAATCCATAGGGGAACCCCCAATAGTGGTGATAAGTCCGGGACTATGATTCCAATGATCACAAGAGATAAGCCCTTAACCCATAGCCATTGAATTCCATATCCCCTTAACCCTCAATCCATAATCCCTTAACCCCTACACTCA
The DNA here is from genome assembly GCA_034641835.2 of Pinus albicaulis. Taxonomy (NCBI): domain Eukaryota; kingdom Viridiplantae; phylum Streptophyta; class Pinopsida; order Pinales; family Pinaceae; genus Pinus; species Pinus albicaulis. The sequence goes on along the minus strand of CM076581.1, from coordinate 1,291,267,633 downwards.
TAAATCATAACTCATAAACCCCTTGAATCATTAAGTATTTAGAAAATAACCCCTAACCAGCTATAATCCATGAACCTTGTAAGCCATAACTCCTTATCCTCTTAACCCGTGACCCTTAACCTCTAATCCTTCACCCTTAAACAACTTAATTAACTTCTAATACCTTAAACACCTAGATCCCCTAAATCTTATGTCCTTAACCACTAAATCCTCTGACCCTAAATCCCTTGGAACTTAACCCTTTACCCTTGAAGCCGTTAACCACTAAGTATATGAGGCTGAAAATAACACCCCAAACCAACATATTTAACTCCTAGGAGAACCCTTCACCTCTAATTGAGCATATTGGAAACATTTGATTTTTAGATAACTAGGTATTGGTTATGAGGGTATCATGTGTTTGTGGGTAATTCCATTATTACCATGTATACCAAACATAGAAAAATTAGATAATTTTCCAAGCCTCAATTTGAATCACTCACAATATCCACACTTCATGTTCCAATGGATCTTGTAGTGCTCTCTCACACAAGGAGTTGGAAATGAATAGATCACTCAAAAAGACAACACCTCTCTAGTGATTAAAGTTGTAACACAATTCATCAAGTGATTTACACCACCAATATTATAAATGAAATCATTGTATGTTTGTTTCAAGTTGTTAGAAAGGTTTTTTTTTTTGTAAAGGTTAAGCAGTTATATTAATTTTTTGAATAAAATTTACATTGCTCCACAGGAGTCAAAGCGACCTTCCTGAGTAGCATTTTCTTGGCATAGCATTCAAGGAGTGTGCTGGCGGAGTATGCATGGTGCTGACCATTTGGATTTCTCATGGAGACCGTGAGGTGATCGGACATGCGGAGATTGGCAGGTCAACAGTGAGGTGGGCATTTCGCGCTACCGGAAGTGTATGAGCTTACAGTTTTGTGGTTCGGCTTAAGTATGCAGATACGGGTGTGCCGAGCTGTGGCACAGACAAGATTTCTCGTGCCTGCTGACCCAGTTCATCCCTCGTCAGTTACTCCCCTGCCGTGGCTGAGTTTGACCTTCCTTCTTATGGCTGTAATCATCGTGTGCCTTGTTTTCGAGGCTTAAGTTTGCAGATCCGATTGCTGGATATTTTTGCAGTTTTCTTTGAGCTCTCCCTCCTCTAGATCGTGCCAAAGGCTGTGGTATTCTGTCATCTTGGAATCTATCCCTGCATTTGCTAATGCATTAGCCATCTGATTTGCCTTCCTGCGAACTGCTTGGAATGTGATCCCTTGCATGTTGCAGAGTTGAACTTGGAGATCCTGCAGTATAGCCGACAGTCTCCAGCTTGGGGTCACCTTGTGTACCTATGCTCCCATCTCGAGTTTATTTATCATCCTTATTATGATCTCTGAGTCGCCTTCCACTACTAGTGGTAGAAGTCTGTAGTGGCCAGCCAGAGTGTGGCCCTGGATGAGAGCGATTAGCTCTGCAACGTTGTTGGTGTTCACGCCGAGATTGCCATGATAGATAAGATGTATTGTGCCTGTGTGATCCCTTACTGCTCCCCCATAGCCAGCTATTCCCAGGTTCTTTCTTGAAGCCCCGTCGAAATTGAGTTTGCATGTGTTGGAGGGGGGCAGAGTCCACTTGTCTTGCGTTGCCCCTTTAGAGACCCAGTTCTTTCCAACAGGTTTGATCTTGATTTGAAGATTTAGGATTTGAATAATTCTGGCATCATTCGGAGATGTGTTGCCCTCTGTCTGCAAAGTGCCCATGGCATTGACCATTTCTGTGATAAGCTGTCGCACTTTCCCAGTCAACATGTTTACTGCCAGTGCTGTGTTTTTGAAGATTCGTGCATTCTGTTCTTTCCAAAGGATCCAAGCTATTGCTCTCGGTATTAAGTTCCAGGCACTGTTGACCAAGGGATTGGAGGATATGGAAGATCTCCACTTGCTGAGGGAGAGTTGGATGGAGTCTTTGTTTCTATCAGATTGTCTGAAGACCATGGCCATGTCATCCCATAGAGAGCCGACCATGGGACAGGTATTGAGTATGTGACTGAGAGTTTCCTGACCATCCTCACAGAGTATACATCGTGAAGGGCCTATGAAGCCTTGTTTTTGAAGATTGTCACATGTGCGTGCTTTGTTGTGCATGACCAGCCAGGAGAAAAGAGTGATTTTTGGCCATGTTCCTCTGTTCCAAAGGGCTTGCCATGTGTGGTCTGGTTGCGGATCCAAAGAGGCAGCCAAGATCTAATATGCTTCTTTGAGGTTGAACGTTCCTTTGGGGTTTCTTCCCCATCTCAGGATATCCTCTTTGTTGGATTTTAGGATTCTTCTTTTTTCCAGGTCTTGTAGGAGCTGGTCTACATTCATCGGGCCTTATTGAGTTTTCCATTGTTCTCTAGATAACCAATTTTTCCATGTGGTTGCCTCGCTCGCAGGTTGCCAGTAGTCTGCTACCGTAACCCTACCTGCCTCCTGCATAGCTCTTTTAAGAGTGTTCCAGTCAGGGTGTTCCAAGGGTGGCAGCTGCTGCCAGGCATCTTCCCAAAAGAGGGCAGTATTGCCTTGGTGCACTTCCCAGAGGCTGTGCTGTTGAACAATATGTCTATTATCCCAGGCTTTATTCCAGATGGGGGATCCTTGTGTGGTGCATGTGAGCCGAATGAGGTATTTGTCCCTGAATTGGGTTGTGTACTTTGCTTTCCACAAGGTTCCCCAGAGGGATTTAGGATTTTCTACCCATCTCCACCAGATTTTTGCTACTACGGCGTTGCTTAATATCTTTGGGTCTCTGAGGCCCAAACCTCCCTCGCTTTCTGGTTTGCAGATGTCTGTCCATTTAATGAGGGCCCATTTGGATTGCTTAGAGGCTCCATTCCAAAGGAAGGATCGCTGAATGCTTCGGATGGATTTGTACACTGCCTTATGGGCTGCAAGTGCTGAGAACATGTATGATGGCATGTTTTGCAGGACAGACTTGACCAAGATCAGCCTGCTGGCCATGTTTAAGGCCCGGTATGTCCAGCTGCTTAGTCGTGCTCTCATTTTGTTGAGGAGGGTTTCCCAGTTGGTAGATTTGTAGGCATATTCTGAGAGTGGTATGCCGAGGTATTTGGTTGGAAGGGAGTTCTTTTGAACCTGCAAAATTCTGCTAAGATTTCTCTGCACAGGAATGGATGTGTTGAAGAAAAAAAGTTTGGATTTGGTTAGATTGATTTCCATACCTGAGGCCTCCGAGAAAGTATTTAACACTTTGCTAATGGTGCGAGCTTCCTGCACCGTGGGGGCGCCCATGAGCATTGTGTCATCTACAAATTGTTGATGTGTTACTGTGGGTCTGTGGTGCGCTGGTTTGATGCCTATGAGTTGATGCTCCTATTTTTCCTTGGCTAAAGATCTGCCCAACCCTTATGCCATTATGATGAAGAGAAAAGGAGACAGGGGATCTCCTTGCCTTATACCTCTGGACGGAGTGAAGGGCTGAAGGGGTCCTCCATTCAGCAGGATTGAAAAGAAAGCACCTGAGACCAATTCCATTATCCAATTTTTCCATTGCTGACTAAATCCGAAATCCTGGAGGATTTCTCTCATATATTGCCAGCTGATTCTGTCAAAGGCCTTTGACAGGTCGAGCTGGATAAGCATGCCTGGAGTCTTGTTTGTTTTGAGAGAGTGCAGCACTTCCTGGGTGAGGATTATACTGTCAGTGATATGCCTGCCTTCGACGTATCCGGTTTGCTCCTGAGAAATAATTGAAGGGAGGACTGATTTAAGTCTGTTAGCCATCATTTTGGAAAAGATTTTGTAAATGAATTACACAGGGCTATGGGGCAAAATTTGTCCGGGGAGTCAGCCTGGTCTGATTTAGGAACCAGGGTGAGGAAAGTGGCATTGATGGTAGGTAACACTTTTTTGGTTCTGTGAAAGTTCCTAACTAGGGTGAGAAGGTCCTCTTTAATAATAGACCAGCAGGCTTTAAATAATTCGATTGTAAATCTGTCCGGTCCAGGAGCCTTGTTCGTGGCCATGGTGAAGATTGTGTCTTCAATCTCCTACTCAGTAAATTCCTTTAGAAGGAGGGAGTTCTGCTCCTCCGTAAGGAGGCTGGGAATGGTAGCAGTGATTTCATTGATGGCTTGTGTTCTATCTAGGCTAGGGTCACTGAGAAGAGAGGTGAAATAAGATTTGAGTTCATACCCAATGTGCTCCCTTGAAAAGACTTGATCGCCATCAGTTTTTTTGAGGGAGAGGATGCGATTACAGGCTCTGTGCTGGATGGTGGACCTGTGAAAGAAACTGGTGTTGCGTTCTCCCTACTTTAGCCACTGCACCCTCGATTTTTGTCTCCACAGCATCTCTTCCTGCTTTAATCGTTCTTCCCATTGTCTTTGCTGATTCGTTTCCTGAGCTTTCCTTTCCTCATTGTGCCCTTCTTTGATCATTTTTTGCTGGAGAAGCGCCATTTTTTCCTCAAGTTCCTTTTTGGCTTGAAAAATGTCTCCAAAGGTGTTTTTGTTCCATCGTTTGAGGTGAGATTTTATGATTTTGAGCTTCTGCTGGAAAATGTACATGATATTGTCGCTTCTTATGGTGGCTTGAGTACACCAGCTTTGTATTTTTTGCATGAATGTTGGGTGCTCTGTCCAAAAGGCCTCGAATCTGAAAGGTCTGTTGTGGGGCTTTTCCAAATTGGTGAAGTGGATCTGCACTGGCCAGTGATCCGAGCCTCCTATAGGCAGAATGCTAGCCTCCATGTAGATATTTTGCAGCAGAATGGATTCCGACAAGAGGAACCGATCGAGCCTTGATGCTATCTGCCTGTTTCCTCCTTGCTTGTTATTTCAGGTATGCAGGCCATTGACTGTGGGGATATCAGTAAGTTTGGAGTCAGCAATAAAGGTGTTAAATGCTTCTGAGTCCTTATCCAATTTTCGTAAGCCTCCTTTCTTCTCTGCTAAATTGGTGATCATATTGTAGTCTCCGCCTACAATCCAATGTGTTGCCCCATGGTGTTTCCTGACTTCGTTCAGGTCCAGCAGCATCTTCATCTTTTCCTGAATTCGCTGGGGTCCATACACGTTGGTGATGTAGATCATTTGGCTTGATTCTGGCATGTTGAAGATGACCGATAGTGAGTTCTTGGTAGACAGATCATTTTGCAAGAAGAATTTTCTTTTGTTCCAGAATGTTAGTAACCCTCCTGCTTGCCCGATGGCATCTATGCTTATGCATTGATGACTGTTGGAAACGAGCTTTTTGAGCATTTCTGTGTCATTGGGAGAGCATTTAGATTCTTGCAGAAGGACGATGTCTGGGTGCTGCGAGAATAAGTGGTTTTTCAGGATCCTTCTTTTGGTGGTGCCGTTAAGCACCCTGATGTTCCAAGTTGTGATTTTCATTGAGCTATCTTTGGAGCAGATAGGACCAAGGCCCTGATTTTTCCTTCATTGATTAGACGTCTGCCTAGCTCTTGTATTTGTTGTCTGGTAGATTTGTGTCCTCTTTTCCTGCCTGGTCCTTGTGGCTTGTATTGATCCAGATCTAGGTTGGCTTGAATGCCTGTTTGGTTGCTATTTCCCCATTTCCTTTTGGCTGTATTCTGGTTGATGTATTCCAGCTGCAAGTATGCCATTTCTATCTTCTCCAAGTGTTCTTGGGGAATGGCATCGACACCCAGTTTGGACCATTGCTCATTGACCTTTTGGAGATCCAGATCTCCCAGGATCTCCTCCAAAGGATTGCTTGAGGTAGTTGTGGAGGGCTGATCTGGTTGCATTTCTGTGCATTGAGGGATTTGCATTGAGGTGTGGCTGGTGTTGTTCTGGTTGGGAGCGGATTCCACTTTTTGTTGCGTTGCCTGGGCTTGGGATGGAGCGGAGGTTGTGCTTGGAGAATTGATTGTGATCAAGGGTTGTCTTGATAAAGTGGGATCAAGATCGGTGGGGGCCTGTGAGACTTTAGGGTGCTCCGATGAGTCAATATGGCTCAGAACTTCAAAACTATTTTGCTGGGTGGAGGCATTATTGGTGGGGTTAATATGGGTGGGGGGTTTTGGAGGCTTTCTCCCTTTCTTTCCTCTGTTCTTTATTGAGACTGTGGTGAAGCCAGGCGCTGGAGTAGCCTCTTGTTCCTGCTAGGCCTGAGGCTATGGTTTTTTCGCCGAGCAACTGTGACTTAGATGTCCATGCTGTCGGCATGTGCGACATCTGAAGGGGATGTTTTCGTAGTCAATGGTTTGCTTCCATTGCACTCCTCTATGGATCAGCTCCATATGGTCGGGGAGGGGTCCTGAGATGTCCATATAAACACAGAGTCGAGCGTAGGTTGTGTACTTACCTTGTGATGTGAGATCTGAGGCTTTGATGAAGACTCCCAGCTGGTTTCCTATGGCCTCCAAGATGCGCTTGTTCCAGTAATCCACAGGTAGAGAGTGCAGATGAATCCATACTGGAACTTTCTTGAAATCTTCCTACTCTGGAGTGAAGTTTGGACTCCAATATGTTATGTATAATCCTGTAGAGTTGTAGAATTATGGGCCGCCTTCGAAAATATGATCTCTGTCATCCTTGTCAGTGAAGATTACTGTGAAAAAGCCTCTCGATCCCAGCTGAATATCGTAGTCCCCTTTGGGTTTCCATTTTTGGTTTATCCACTAGCATAGAGCCTTTTAATTAAGTCGAACCCCCATGAATCTGCAGATCAGGGCCTGCTTGCTCATATGGTCTCTGTATTCATCGACCCAAGGGTCGTCAATGATAAGTCTGGGTATGTTCTTCGATATGGGCTTGCATGGGGACGGAACTTGCTCGCTGTGTTGACCTGGAGTTTGCCCTGCAGTTGCAGATCCTTTGGGCGCCGAATCATTGCCGTATTCCTCAGATCTGGAGTTGGATGGAATGTTGGAGGTGTCCGAGGGGACGCTCCCAAATATGAAAGGTCTGAAGGTAGGGGGGGTCAGACCCCCCCTTGAGGTGTACATGGGACGAATCAGGTGAGATTGCCTCTGATGTATCTGACTTGTGCGACCCGGAATGGCTGGCAGGCCTGTAGAGCCGAGATCAGGATCTGCAGAGTTTCGTCCCTATCGCCTCTTCTCAGCAGCCCGCGCGCTCTCAAGTTGTTAGAAAGGTTATTTATAGAGAATACATTCAATGTACTTGGACTTCATCTAATTTTTTAGGGCCTCGACTATAATATGGATTTTTTATCAGGATCACTTAATGCAAATGAAAGAGGACCTTTTTGTTTAACCACATATGCACAAGAGCATCAGATACTGCCCTTCAGACCCCCCTTGGTTGATGTCGAAATTCAAATTTTCTCAATTTAATCAAGGGAAAATAAAATTAAGAATTTCTTGTTGCGTTTTTCAACAGAAAAGCACAATGGTTTATCAGTAGCAGCAAGGACAATGGTTTATCAATCTAATCAAGCACTTGTATGTTCAATCACTCATTGTTCATGCTCAATATTTTTCATATATGGGAAAATAAAACTAATGAAGGGTGAGCCACTCTTTGGTGTAATTACCCTCGTGTAATGTTCTTGCATAGGTTAACTTCTTGATAAGTCTCTTCAACACCAAAAATTTTGGACCCCCTGCTCTCCTCATCTCTTGTATTTAATGTTGTTTAGGGTTGCCTCCAAATGTGACTGAGAGGGTAGTCTTACCCCTCCCTTGCATTTCATCACACAAAAATTTACCCTTTTAGGAAACGAAACATAGATGACACTGCCATGCATTAATGGCTAACTTGCTCAGACTCTAACCTGTGTGCCTCTTCCTTGGGTTTTTAAGAGTCAATTAAATGTTTTATTATGTGTATGTTGATAATTATAACACAAAAGAGATAAGTAATTAATGAATTAACATTGTAGTCTAATTAGTAATATTTTTTAATTCATAATTAATCAACGACATTAATTATTTTAAAGCATTATTCTTTAACTTAGCATTAATACATGATTAAACCATTGAAGCACAATGAATAGTAACACATGTCCATGCCTCAATATCATTATAGGAACTTTACTAGTAATAATTTTATTAGATTAACCACACCGAGTTTCCATGAAAGAAATCTAAAATTATAATGAGATGCTCAATTACACAAAATTGTTTATAGAGATCATATTTAATGTAAGGGTGTTACATCAATTAGGTAGATCACTCGAGGAGGGGGATTGTCTAGACCCAAAATGGAAAACAACTGCTATGAAAAGGAGACTTGTCACACACTCATCAAATCAACAGTGTGGATAGGTGTGTTCTTAAGCATTAAAATAAACCTTTTACTTGTGGAAACTTTATGAAGCGAAGGATACATATGCAAATAAGTATTGATTTGAAATTTCATTTGGTGAAATGTAAGTTACCTTGTGGAATTTGATACCCCTAGCTAATTAGCCTAAATACCGCCCTTTTTTTTAAATTGCAACAATGATTAGCCTAATTACCTTACTACCCTTTTTCCAAAAATTCTTACCTAATCAATTTCATTATCTCAATGGTCTATGCATGTATGCCGAGAGTAGATTCCAGAAAGGAGAGTTGGATTGTTCGTTCAATCGGTCGATTCAAAGAAAATTAGTTTCTCTAGATGTTTGGCCCATGCTTTGTGATTCCTTCAACTACCCAGCCAAGGAGCGATTGAGTTTCTCCTATAGTGGACAAAATAGAGGGACAAATAGCAGGGGACCCGTTGGTTCGTGGGTTTAGCAGGGGACCCACTGGTTCGACCACCAACCACTAAGAAAAGACAACTACTGGCCCGACTGAGAAATCAGGTGCAATTGGCCTTTGTCAACCCACAAAATGGTAAGGATACACCCATTTATATCTTCAAAGAAATAGAAAATTTCATATCTTCTTCCACAAAATATTTTTCTCATTTCTGTGTGTTTTTTCTTTCAAGAAAACAAATGTGTTTTTGGCATTTTTTATTTCAAGTAGAAATTAAAGTATACATTGATTGTTCCTACACATAAGAGCTCCTTTCAAACAATTTCCAAATTATCATCAGATTCTGCAAAACATATTTCTAATAAATGTTGAACATCAAAAGAATATTTCCACCTATAGTGCTAACATTGCGGACAACCCAAAATAATATCTTAAAACTTCCTGTAAAATTATTTTAAACAATATTTTTGGGAAAGCTAAAACCAAAACCCTCCCTTTGACTCTCCATGCATAATCCATTTGCTGATTACAATGGGATCCTTTGAAAGATGATGTTCCAGAGAATTAAATTCTCTATGAACATGCTGAATAGAAACTGAATGAAAGGCTTCCTGGAGTTCCTTAACTTAGTGCTGCCAGTGAGAGAGAACCAGAATATTCAATGTCACATATACTTTAAAACTCTAATTACCACTTTTGAGTCTCCAACAACCTAAAGATTCTAAACACCTTTAACCATAGCAAATTTTAATAGGGCCCAAAGGGCTACTTACCTTGCACGAATATTAGTAGCACTGCTAGTTCCAATATTGAGTTAGAATTAATGATCACAAATGTAATGAAGGACAATACCAGCAACATAATCACCCAACATTTGACATGCACCATAGAAATAACTCCAAGTAATATTAGGATTGAAAGAGGGAACATGCCTAAGGTTGAACATCGAAGACCCTGCTTTACGCACTTAGTTACACGTTTTATCATTATCTTATTTTTGTAAGTCTTCTCATATTTTTTTGTAAGAACATATAACATATTGGGAAAAATCTTTCCATCCTCTAGCAACATTCTAATCTATTGTCAAGTTATTAGCACAAGATAATGTGCATTTATGACCAATCTAAGCTAATTGGAGTTGGGATGAGTTGAAGTTGGTAACTTTTGTTCCTTTTCCAATTGAAGTAAAGGAAGGTTATTTTGGTTTCCATTATCAATGACCATATATGCTAATTTATGCTTGATTTGACAATTATATGTACAAAGAGCTTCCTTGTTGCTGGAAAGGATATCGTTGGGCATTAGTATCAAGTGTGGATCAATGTAGCTGGGATTGTCGACATCAAAATCTAAGTCTCCAGCCTCTCAATAATTCTTAGAAAGGAAGTGAACATTGCATTTAGGGTTGAGTTCATTCTTATTCATTGTTGGTCAAGTTCTTCACAAGGAAGAACAAGTTTAGTATTGTGAAAGAGGTTGAAATCCTTTGTTCTGTGGGTCAAGTTTAGTTTTTCCAAGGGGTCAAGCTATCCACTCAAGAGGTCCACATTCACTCTTACACTTAGCTGGTCGAATTCTTTAACAAAGGAAGTACAATAACCAGTCACAAGGGAGCTCGAATTTTGTCTTTGTCTTGTGGGCGTGTTTTTGGAAGGCAGGATTGATATTTTTCTCATTTGCTAAATTTTGTACCTCCTAAGAGCGACATTGTTTTTAAGGATGAGTTGCTAGAAAAATTTCCTTGCTGGCTATATCATTATTGTGGGTTGATTTAACCTCTTTTGGATGCTGTCACAATATCTATGTGTGGGTTATGGAGATGCCTTAATTACATGTGTGCAGAGGGTGTCATTTAGGAGAAAATGGGAGCCATAAATGTTGTTGCATGTCATTATCAATGAAATCTCATGCAAATGACAGCTTCGATGTTAAGAATTTATCTTCCTTTATATTAAATAAGAAGGGTGTGGTTAGGCAGAGAAGTATTATGCTATTTAAGAATACATAGCATACATGCATTAATATCCTAATATGCATAGTGATAGTAAGAGTTTCCTTTAGAGAAAATTGAGAAGGGAAGTTCATGAAACATTGTCTCTCTAATCAAGCAACAAAATTTGAATGAAGACCTAATTGTTAGTATGAATCCTTTGTCGAAGTGTACAAAAAAGGACCACTTTAGCTACGCATAACTAATAGCCCTAACAACAAAAGTGGCTTCCAATATCTTCAGATCTGCGGTTATTTGAACATAAAAGAGCTACAAAAACCAGATCTATGCATGGAAAGACATTAAGCAGAAAAAATAAGGGTTTGCTCCATATACCAATAGACAAGACAAGAAAAATTTTTGAAAGAATTTTTGTATTAATCGGGCACCTGGGAGGAAAACAAGAAGGCGTATCCAATTCTCCTCAAGATGGGTTCTTGGAAGTCCTCAAGACTTCAGATCTAAAATCTCTCTTCATATGGCAAACCCACACAAAGAATGGAACTCAAAGGGAGCTCTCACAACAAATGGCGTAAAATGGTGACCAAGTGTATAGATCCGAAAGTGATCTAATGCAATGAAGGTGACTAATGAATGGGGAAAAACCTCCTATTTATAACAAAATATTAGGGTTATCTAGAACTTGTTGCATGGGTTAACCAGATCTAGATCCACTTTTTATGGAATATTTTATTATAAGGGTTTCGAGGGAAAGTATTTGACTTGGGTCAAATCCTTTAATTTGTCAAAAATAAATAAATAAATGATTTATTTATCTTTTTAAGGAAGGGTTAAGATAATAAATAAATAAATGATTTATTTATTATTTGAAGGAAGTGGTTGAATGATAATTAAATAAATAATTATTTATTTAATTATTTATAAATGATTTAGTTATATTTAACAAGGAATATTATTTAAATAAGATTTAACTAATTATTCCTAGAAAATAAGAAGATAAATAAGGATTTATCTAATTAATTTCCTTGTTTTGGGTTAAATATGTCGAGGAATAATAATTAAATTATTGTTTAATTAGTTATTCCATGAGGAAAATCAAACAAATATAGGTTTGTTTAATATTTCCTTTTGGGGTTTCCTGTTTTAACATAGTGAAAGCAATTTTACTTAGGGTAAAATTGGTCTTACATGGTGTACTTGGGTCCATCTAATGATAATAGGTTAGATGACAAAAAAATGGTGTAACAGATTGCCCCCCAGCGTGCGAGTGTCAGGAGAAAATCGTATGACCGAAGTACATTGTAAGAACACAATCACTAGACAAAAAAAGGGAAGTCAGAGAGAGAAATGCAAGGTAGATAGTGTGCTGAAGGACTAGACCCTGAGAAGACGAGACTCGCAGGTGCAACAAGTCTCTTTTTATGAGAGGGTACCTGTGCTGAAGGCGGCGAGGGAGGCATACGTATGCCCGCCGAGAAAAAGTAAAAAAGAATAGTGTGTCCAGTAATCAAGGGACCGAACCATAGAGTACAGCTGGCATAATCATGAGCCAGATAAAAATACAATGAGGAATCCCACATACATGCTGTGCCTCGGATAACATCCAGGACTTGTCCAATAAGATCTGAGTACATGAGATACAAATACAACCCAAATTCCCCCTGTAACTGGGGAAGGGCTCACAAAATATGACTGATACATGCAAGTCGAAGAGGAACTGCAAGTGGCAATGGACAACATCATCAAATATCTGGAGCTGCATCGAAAGCTACAAGGAAGAGGTCATCCGGGCATGTGGGGGGCTACCTGCAGGGCCACCCCCTCATGAGGGTTGAGACATCTCACACACACCCGGGAATCATCAAGAGTTGTTGCTGGATCACTGGACCATCAAGTATACGGATCTCGATCATGCTGAAAGGAGCTGGAGAAACAATCAAGTCAAAGGGAAATGAGAGGTCCCTTTGCCTAATCCGAGGCACCGAACAAGAGTGGAAGCTGGAACCAAGGTACACCGCCCTCTAGACCTGGCTTCTGGAATGAATAAGCTGATGTCGACAGAAGGAAGTCCGCCATAGGTGAGGTAATGAGAGACCCTCAACTAAGGCACGAGAGAAAAGAGTAGAGCGATGGAAGGATTGAGTAGCTAATGGAAGACTTCCCTTGTTAGAGCATAAAGGGCATGAATGACATGGCAGCGACTGACAAAATATTGTAAGGGATAGGGGATAGTGGGACCGAAGGTCATAATATGCGACACAAGAGAGATACCAAGCAATGAAGGATGGAGGGCTATAGTGGGGTACAAAGGGACTCGGGATAGACTCCATGAAAGCGATGATGACTCAACTTGGATGCTCTAAACAAGGGCGACTCTATGGTGCTGCCACACAGTAAAAGGCCCAATGGGGGACCATAAAAACATGAGTACAAGGTGGGGACTCATGACGAAAATCGTCACGAACATGGACAAGTAAGGAGGCAAGATGGTGCCCCAAGTACAAGTGTTGTAAGTGAGGAAATTCGATTTTAAGGAGAGGTGAAGTGACCCTTCTTGGACAATATGTGTCCTGGTGAAGTATCAGATCACAAAAAACTAACAGATACCCATTTGAGGGCTCGGTGAGAGCTTTCCAATGGTGTAGATGGTTCGTCAAACGGGGCTACGGTGTGGTCGCAGCAGTCGAAAGAAGAAACAAGGGTTCTCTTTTAATAAGGTAGTTTTCCCTCCAAAATCACTCATTTACTATTGTTGCTGTGGTGAATGTAGAGGGGAGAGAAGACCCTAAATCTTGTGGCGAACGTAGCGGACAAACCGACCGTTGGAATCGCGATCCGTCAGTTGCAGGTAAGAGGCCTAACCTTTCTCTTGCATTTTGATGGATTAAATTTTCAGTTTAGGGCCCAAAATCCGAGAAGCAGCCCCTCCTTTATCTCTACGGCCGGGTCGCACTTTTTGGGTCAAAAAAGTGCGACCTGGGAAGTAGGTTTCAGGCAAAAAGGTGCGACCTGTCCCAGAAATGGGCAGAAAACTGTGACCTGGGAGATAAGGAGGTTTTGGTGTTGTTTTATGGCTGGAAGTTGGGTTTTGATGTTTGGTTATGGTTTTCCCGATCTGTAAGCTGAAAAAAATGATGTGTTTGTGCAGGTATGGTAGATTTACGGGTTAACTGGAGAGAGAGGGACCTAAGGACACTACGGGCAGAGATCCAAGCGGATCACGGCGTCCGTCGTATATTGGCCAAGTTTGGGGTTCTCAAGTTTTTGGAGAACCCTTTGATGAGAGTAGGAGAACCATTATTGGCCCGGATTATCAGTTACTGGGATCCAGATCAGGAGGTCTTTGTAGTGCAAGGGCACAGGATCGAACTGACGGTCCAGGACGTGTATTTCCTGACTGGTCTCCTGCCACTAGGGATGGTGGGAAACACACAGCCAGTATTGTCACGGGGGCAGCATATCATGGAGTTTGTGGAGCATCATTGTCGACTGGGTCTCCAAGTCAAGGGGACTCGAATACCGATCGGGGATCTAGAGAGGCTAGAAACCTGTGCAGTGGCTGCAGCTGTGCTGCGTATCCTGGGAAACCAGGCGCTCCATCACATCACTGGGGGGCAGATGATGATAGTGGAGAGTGTGCTGGGTGGGACCTACTATGGGTGGGCCCAAATGATATTGGTGTCGCTAAAGCGACAGTTGTCGCTATGCAGGCAGCAGGTGAACCATGATTGCTCATATGGAACTTTATTGTGCGCCTTCTTCTTTGAGAAGATCCCGACCTTGAGGCCTCATGTACAGCTTCCAGATGGGGGCCCGAGAGAGCCCAGGATGCGCCGTTGGGGACAGCTACTGTGCAGAGGAGGAGGAGGGGTGGTCGGGCGAGTGTTTCGACTTGAGTTTTTTGCCCATTGGGATCAGATGCCATTGTACATAGACGACTATCCCTATAGTGGGAAGAGCTACTGTGGAGACCCGGACCTGCCACTTCCGCCTGGTCGAGTCTGGGGGCCCAATGGTAAGTGACAGATTGCTATTCTTGTGTGGGCATGTTAAATTTTTTTGAATAGTAGTTTAGGGTACTGACTCATGTACTTTTGGTATGCATATATAGCACCAGTAAAACTGGCCGGATATATGGAATGATCGGCAGCAGCTGGAGCCGCAGGTCCGAGTGGGTCGAGAGCAGCACAAAATGAGGATGCAGCCACCCTTCTGGAGGACATCTGTCGTAGATGCGAAAGGTTACTGACCGGAGTATCAGAGCGCGGGTGGCAGGACTTAGACGACCAGTACATAGAACCATGTATTGGTCTGCCCTCGGAATGGTGAGGGGTCATGCGGCGCATGGCGATGGCTAGTCAGGGGATTCGTGATCTACAGGCTGCAGGGGCAGAGCCATTGGCTCGGGATCCGCTAGTTAGTGATTAGGTGTGGGGCATGTGGTGCCCCCTAGTGTGTATGTAGGGGCAAGTGGTGCCCCCAGTTTTGAGTTTTTTTGTAACATGCTATGGGCATGTCATATGTATCAGAGTAGATGGACTCTAAACACATGTTTTTGCGACACATATTATGGATATGCATCGTTTTTAATGATTATGAATGTTATTGTCTTGTATGAAATGCGTGTGATAAATTCCAATCTAGAACATGGTTTGCAATACTATCTACATAGTGATTCTGGTCTCGAGGTACATGGTTGAAAGTTATGGTTTCAAATGCACGTATCAAGAGTTTCACTCGTAAATAGTGTCTAAACAGCATAGGGTTATGCACACGATAAACACCATTTAGTTGCATTACAAGAAGTAGGGAATCCAAACGAACGTGCAGATGGAGGATGCGATGAAAGAGGGCATCGGCTAAGAGACCATGCACTGCATCATATTCGGCCTGATTATTGGTGGCAGAACCAATGCAGACCCCGTTAGAGAGAACAAGGGCATGCAAGGGGGTGAAGATGGCCCAACCTGCCGAGGCTAGATTCCGGGAGTAACGACTTGCACCATCGGTGTAACTGATAAAGGGTGTGGACGGGGGGTCCTGCAGAATGGTGTTACAAGACAACAAATGAGGGTAGGAGAGGCAATGACGGCAGCGTGAGTGCACAGAAGACATCGGGCGACAACTGCGGGAGGGAGTGCAAGGGGCAGGATGACTGTGACTCATATACAAACTAGAGGGTGGTATATGAGGGCTATCGGGAGTATGGTGAGGACTCGGGCTGCGAAGGTTAACAGAGACATGGGTGGAGTGATCTCGTGTATGGGTAGAAAAGGGGTGGTCAGGTGACACAACAGGGGAGGATGCAGGGGGGCTAGGCTCCAAGTGTCTCGCAGAGGAGGATAGGTAAATAATGGTTACAGTAGACTCCGTCATCTGAACATCAGGGGGGGGAATGTCGATGGGAGCGGGGGGATCCTCAGGTTGACCTGAAGCATACTGCGCGAGGATGGGAGAGGCGGATTGATTTTGTTCAACCTCATACTCTCGGACCACCTCTAAAGAGGCACGGTAATGTGTAAGGTGAGGACAATGGTGGGATTAATGGACATGAATGCCGCATAAAGCATAGGGTTTGTTGGTGCGGAGAGTCTTGGGGTTCTTGGCTATGAACGAAGAAAGAATGGATGCTTCAGGGACCGTAGTCTTGGGGAACGCGACTTTAACCATGGGCTGAATACGGGGCAACTCGGGACAAGCATGGGTGGCATGACCGGTGACATCACATAAGGCATAAGGCTTTGCGGGCGGAGGAGGGGCCGAGTCAGTCGTGGTGGTCTTGTCTTTGGGTGCCCCCTTGCGGGATTTTCCTTTCTTCCCGGGAGCCGTCACGACAGGAGAAGGGTCTTGTGGAGGTGCTGGGGGCACAGTGGCAACGGAGGAAGCGAGGGGGACCGGTTGAACCGGTGTCAAAACCATGTAGGGTTTGGGGTGACCAGGAGGGGTGGCGGCTGGGGGATCGAGGTACCAGACTGGAATGCCCAAGGTCAGGTTAGGGAGAGAGAGGGTGGCCATGACGGGGACAGAATATACTCCAGGAGGGGGAGCCAGGAAAGGGATCTGCCTAGCAGGGTAATGACCAGGAGGAATGGCTTTGAGATGGTTAAGGCCAAAAGGAACCATGCCCGGGGAGGATAAAGGGGTTCGGGGATGCAGTTTGTGGGGGAGGGCGGAAGGGAGGAGGTCCAGCTGTAGGTCAGGTGAAGGGCTAGGAGTAGGTTGTGGAGGGCAAGGTTGCTGACTAGCCGAAGCAGGTTGCTTGAGAGCAGCCCGAGACGATTGCATCATGCAAACATTTGATGAGCTGGGGTCAGAGATAGGAGGAGGAGGAAGACCAGGGAAGGTTCTGAGCAAAGAGGAGTCTTTGTAGACGCCAGGAGAGACACTGGCCAAGGAATCGATGGTTTGCTTGTTGGCTACAGAAGAGATGGTCGTCTCAGGTGAGGTCTGAGATTTTGGTTCATGATATGTCAACTGGTCAATGGTGACTATCTTTCCATTATGGGGGAAATACATCTTGTGGAAAACCGTGGATGGGATAGCAGACATAGCATAGGTGTAGCTTCACCCCAATAGAATGTTGTAGTCTAGCGGGGCGTCAATAACTTCAACGTCAACGCAAACAGTCTTGCCCGCAAGAGTGATAGGACAATTATGGAATAGGCCAATGGGCTGGGAGGCGTGGCCATCCCACGCTCGAAGGGTGATCGTGGAAGGGGCCAATTCAGGAGATCCGAGTTGCTTCCAAACTGAAGCGAACATCACACAGGTGGATGCCCCCTCATCAATTATACACCGAGAAACATTAGCATTCCGGATGTTGACTGGGATTTGGAAGGCTACGGAAGTAGGAAGAGGAGGATGGTCTGATTGGGTGGCATCGAAAACAATCATTTGTTCATCAGCAGGATCTACAGCGCCCACGGCAGATAGTAGAGCCTTCTTTTGGGAAGGGCACGACTGGAGGAGTTCCAGTGTGGAAATGGCGGTAGGAGATTGCACCAAATCATCTACTATACTATACGAATGAGTAGCTCGATCGGAAGCAACGTTTCGATGTAGGGGTCCCTTAGGAATCTTGGTATGAACCTCAACTTTGGGTTGAGGGATATGTAAGGGGCCACTGGATGTCGAAAGAGGCTCTGTAGAACCTGAAGATGGAGGCTCGGGAGCAGACTGAGCAGGAGGCTTGGGGTACTGGCGAGATCGAGTTTGAAGGTGAAGGTCGACGGAAGGGGAAGGATCGGAGCGCATCATAAGGATCTGGTAATCAGAGGAACCAGAAATGGACGAGGGGGTGGCTACATGGCTGTCGGGGGGTTGGGTAGCCACGAATCCCTGTTGAGGGAAAGGATCAGTGAACACGGCTGGCTGGGTAGTGGCCACATTAGGAGGAGCATGAGGGGAGGCGTGTTGTCCGCGCGATGTGGCTTGAGACTCCCACATCTGTCGCATCTGGGGTAAGAGAGGACAATCGTGAGTGTAGTGACCGTAAACACCGCAACACGAACAGGGCTTGTTTGTGCGAAGCTGCCTGTCCGGCCTGGGCGGAATGCCCTGAGGCTGGTTGCTAGTGTTAGGGTCCATACCAGAATTGGGTCCTCGGTTACCAGGGGCAGATTGGTTTTGATTGCCTCTCCGCCTTCTTTGAGAAGAAGAGGGATTAGTCGCACCCTGCTGTGTAAATAATTTCCCTGGAGGGGGTTGTAAGTGTTGTTGCGGGTTTGGAGGAGGCAAGGGAGATGGAAGCGCATATGCTGGAGGAGATGGTACACCAGGCTGCGGATAAAGGTAATGGTTAGGTTGGGCAACATTGAGGTAAGCAGGAGGTTGGGAAAAAAGAGGAGGCATGTCGTATCCTGGATACATGCTACCGGGAGGGGGAAGAGTGCTGGAGGTACTAGCCCCTCCCTAAGGGATACCATAGCCCATAGGAGGTTGAGCGTATGGATGGGAAAGGGCTCCAACGATACCGTCGGTGGAATGAGATGCCCCCGGGGCGTTAGCGCCACCGGGCCTGGGGAGGTCAGGAAGAACGGTATAAACATAACCAGATTGAGCATTCGAGGTCATATTTCAAGGCTATTTGGAGGGCGGCTTCTTCGGTTTGAGGAAAATGGGAGGCGACATCTTTGCCAATGGGAGCTGGAAGGGTGCGAAGGAACCAGTCCATATAAACCCGATCTTCGAAGGGAGGTGCTCGATATAAGCTCCGTCTTCTTCGCCATTCCTGAACATGGGCGGAAAGGCGGGTTGAAGAGGATTGCTTGAAGGAAGTCAAGAGCTCTGTGCCAGTGTCGTATCGGAGAGGGAGCTGGAAATAAGACAAAAGGGCTTGGGCAACGGTCACAAAGGTGGTATGGGAAGAGGTGGCTTACTCAACATACCATTTAGAAGCTTCGCCAGTAAGCATGCGTTGGAACAAACAAAGATGGATGGAGTCATCGGTAATGGAATTGGAGGAACACCACATGTGGAAAGATCGGACATGATTGGTTGGATCTTCTCTAGCTTGGCCTTCGAACTTAGGGATATCGGAAGGGAGCTTGGTTGGCATGGCAGGCCAACCAACATCGTGGGGGATAGGGTCATTAATCAACTGATTGAAATCGGGGAGGCTGAGGCTTGCAATGTACGGCAGCAAGGGGGTGGCCGGGGTAGTTCCTGTGGCGGTTCCGCTAGTAGTCGGGCCGGCATTAGGGCCGGGAGAACCGCTAGCGTTAGGCCCTGGACTAGACATAGTGAAGCTGGCAGGGGGAGAACTAGGAGGAGAAGGAGAACCTAATGAATCAGGAGAGGAGTCAGAGTGCGGACTCAAAGGAGGACTGGCTTGACGATGGCGGGGCGGAGCAGGTCGATCAACCAGAAACTGAGGGTGAAGGCTAAGAAGTCTCCGAGAAAGGCGCCTAGGGGGCGCAATTATGACAAGAAGAAGGAAACCGACAAGGGCAGAAAGGGACAGAATCAATAGAGGTCAAGGGCAGACAAGGTGCAGTGAAAATTGATTTTAGAGTCTTTGCCAGGCAGTGTTAACCAGGCGCTTCTTCACTTAGGGTCAGTGTGTGGTGTGCGTTAATTTTAACTTTTAAACCCTTTTCGTTTTGAGAGCAAGAAAAAGTGTGATGCGTAACTGAAAAGAAATCTGCAGAGAACAGTATATAATGCTAAAATAACAGAACATTTAACAGCTAAACATGCATCAATCTAACCCAAAAAAGGCGGGTCTCTCAAAAATACTCTAAAATAGGGCAAAAAACTAGTCAAAACACACATAAAAAGAGGCCAATAGATCTAGGGTCAAAAGGGACAGGGATTTAAAGGATAAAGCTGCTGAAAAGAGGTGCAGATCACAGCCAAGAGAGAGAGGCAAGGTGGCTGGAAAAAGGAAGGTAATCAGCAAAAGCGGAGGGGGCAAGGAGGAGGCCCTAAAAGTAGATCCAAACAAATCTTAAGGAGGTGATTTGAGATGTCGAAGAGCTGATTACGATGGATCTGAAAGGGAGGTAAAATATCTGGAAAAAAGGAGGCTGAAGCTCTGAAAAACAGACGGCTGAAACAACTAAAACTCTTCCACAAAAAGTGGAGGGTACTAAAGCCCTAGGGGGCTAGGTTCCCACTTAGATGAGTAAAAACAGATCAGAACTTGGTCAGCGGTAAGGGCAGAGAGTTTTGGAAGACCACTGTGTTGCAGCAGAACCCAGAAAAATTGCAGAAAAATCACTGAAAAAATGGCAGGTCGCAGTTTCTGACCTGTTTTCAGTGCAGGTCACAGAAAAGGGGCAGAAAAGTGCGACCTGGAGGTCCAGGTCGTAGGTTATGGGCCAAAAAGTGTGACCCCCCGTTCCGGTTGTCTCGGCGGCAGATTTTCAGAAAAGTTTCCGTCTCAGTGGCGGCTGGTGTCGCTTACCTGTGCAATAGGGCTAGAAACACACAGAAGTTAGAAATTTTGATGTTTTAGGGTTTTATGTGAGAAAAACAACATGAAAATAGGAAAAATAAACAGCTGAAAAGAAACCCTAGGGTCTGAAGTAGCTGGATATGCAGGAATATGAAAAACGACAACGGTCATAATTTAAAACCCGTGTGGAGTTGCCATTTGTTAGTATGAATCCTTTGTCGAAGTGTACGAAAAAGGACCACTTTAGCTACGCATAACTAATAGCCCTAACAACAAAAGTGGTTGCCAATATCTTCAGATCTGCAGTTAGTTGATCAAGAAAAGAGCTGCAAAAAACCAGATCTATACATAGAAAGACATTAAGCAGTAAAAATAAGGGTTTGCTCCATATATCCAATAGACAAGACAAGAACAATTTTTGAAAGAATTTTTGTATTAAGGGCACCTGGGAGGAAAACAAGAAGGCGTATCCAATTCTCCTCAAAGGGATGGGTTCTTGGAAGTCCTCAGCACTTCAGATCTAGAATCTCTCTCTCTTGTTGGTGTAGAAAACCCACACAAAGAATAGAACTCAAAGGGAGCTCACACAGCAAATAGTGGAAAAATGTGACCAAGTGTATAGATCCAGAGTGATCTAATAGGCAACAAAAGGTGAATAATGGTAGGAAAAACCCTCCTATTTATAACAAAATATTGGCTCATTCTAGATCTTGGTGCATGGGTTAACCAGATCTAGATCCACTTTTTATGGAATATTTTATTATATTTGTTGGAGGGAAAATGTATTTGACTTGGGTCAAATCCCTTAATTTGTCAAAAATAAATAAATAAATGATTTATTTATCTTTTTAAGGAAGCGGTTAGAAGATAATCAAATAAATAATGATTTATTTAATTATTTAAGGAAGTGGTTGAAAGATAATTAAATAAATAAGATTTATTTAATTATTTGTGGGTGATTTGGTCATATTTAACAAGGAATATTATCTAAATAAGATTTAAATAATTATTCCTAGAAAATAATAAGATAAATAGAGATTTATCTAATTAATTTCTTTGTTTTGGGTTAAACATGGTGAGGAATAATAATTAAATTATTGTTTAATTAATTATTCCATGAGGCAAATCAAACAAATATAGATTTGTTTAATATTTCCTTTTGGGGTTTCCCCGTTTTAACATAGTGAAAGCAATTTTACTTAGGGTAAAATTGGTCTTACATGGTGTACTTGGGTCCATCTAATGATAATAGGTTAGATGACCAAAAAATGGTGTAACAAGTGGGACAAAGGTTGGGGACATAGAATCTGCGATTAATGAAATGCGAAGAGGTTAATATGACGTGGAAGGGAGGTCTACTATATCGCATCAGGGAATGGAGTCGAATCACAAATCGCATATTGGGAGTAGTGGGACTTCGCATATCGAGGATCGGGGAGATGAGGCAAGTAATATGAATGGAGGGCCATAACATTTGCGATATGTGATAGTGATGTTGACATGGCAGGGAAGGCAAGTCCCACTATAATATCGCATTAGAATATTTGTGGAGTGGCAAATGAATGTGGCAAGGATTGTTGTGATATGTGAACCGCAGTAAGTAAACTTTGAGAAATAGCGATGTGAAAAGGTAGATAGGTCCCTTTTAAAGTTTTAAAAGCGGACAATGAAAAAGTCATTAAGTAATGGAATATGATATAAAAGCTGCCTGAATCATGTTTAAATGGTTTTTAAAGTATTTCAAATGTTATGAGGCATATCAAAATGTAAGATGGTAGGTCCCACCGATATCGTATATCGGAAAGTTTGTAGGATTCAAAAATGGTTACATGTATGAGGTTTGAATATGCGATCAACGAATTGCGATAGAAGGTAAGGAAAAAAAAGGTATAAAGGTTTATTGCGGTAATGGTAAGGTTTATATATATATATATATATATATATATATATATATATCGAACGGCCTAATGTTGGGGGCGGAGCTGCTTTTTAGCCATAAAAATTGACATTTAATAGTTAAAAAGGGGTTTTGAAAGAAATGAAGCACTAGGCTTTGGGTTTAGGGAAAAATGAAGGGTAAAGAAGTAAATGAAATGAATGAAGGTAGAAATGAATTTTTCTCACCATTACACTTGACAACAACACTTTATTCTTTTAACTAAACTAAGAAGGCAAATTGATTCCTTGCAGCTCTGACATTCATGATTTCCCTTCCTCTTTTCTTAACACTTAAGATAATAGAACTTTGAGGGTGATGGAATCCATGGATGAGATGATGGAGTAGCAATTCTGACCTGGACTCTTTCAGTGACCAAAATTTTTTGAAAACTGATTTGAAAAGAACAAATTTTAACCTATGACATCTAGGAAAATAACTAAAAGAGTTGTTTTTTATCACTGACATATTGACACTAACATTGGCTCCAGCCAGGGATGGCAGCTCCTTCAGGAGGTGTCAAGAACACTGTAGACCGAGTAGCCTCACCATTGGGAAATGGAGTCAAAACTAGACTATGAATGACTCAAAAATTGACTTGACTAAAAGAAAATTGATAACTTTAACTGTAGACTAACTACAAATTTTACTGGAAGATACTACTAAAAAAAGTGCTCAAAATTGAGCTTATTTACTACACCTGTTCTAACCTATGTATACATCACTTTGTCAAGTGAAATGGAATAGCCAATGCAACCATGTAAGCATTTTGACTGTTAATTGAATTCTCTGTGAGTGCTTGCTTATGAGCAAGAAAGGAGAACTACTGAAAGGCAACTCCCATGAATATTTGTAATCAGATTGAATCTTAATGAAATGAAAAAGCATGAGCCCACCATCTGACATCAAGAATGCTGCAAAAGGATCTTCATAGGAATAAATTTTGATTTCCAACCCATCTAATGCATTATTGCTATGCTCTAGGTGGTCTGAATCTGAACTTTCATCTTTATCATTACTTTGTTGATATGAATGCAATTTTTCGGATGAATTTTGGAATGACACTCTTGCTGAACAAGACAAATAATGTTGGCTTCCCAATCAAATTTTTATCATCTTTGTTTCTAAGCTCATTGCTAATTAATAGAGAAGAACTTTTATTGCATAAATCATCTAAAACATCAGCTATCAGATCAAGGAGAACTTGAGAAGATTGTTGCAACTTATTATTCATTGATTTCAATGAGACTACATGACTTTCCATAAGCTTCTCATTCTTTGCTTCAGAAATATTATAAAAAAAATTCTTCCAAAAGTGAAATGTTTCAAATCAAAATGGTAAAGAATTTTCCTGCATCATTTGATCATATATTTCACTTTCCAAATCTTCATCTGCAATTTGAAATTCATTGAAACTTGATGGCTGCAATTCTGAAACTAAGGAATCCCGATCAAGAATTTCATTATTCTTTTTGTTGTCAATATCAACACATAAAGACTGCTGATTTTTTATCTTAGAAAAATTTTCTCTGATGAACAAGAATGAAGTGAAACATAAAGGCAAATATCCTTCACTTATTTCAAAATTTTCTGCATTTTCCTCATTGTTGCCATTACAGATATATATTGGTTGATCATTGCATTTCAGTTGTTGAAACTCGGCCTCGTCCTCCCACAAACCAGGTTCTGATTGCTTTGAAGAGTTGGGCTTGATTTTTATAACATATTCATCATCATACTCGTCATACTTGGGTAAATAATCAATATGAGTAGTTCCATCAAACATATGCATTATATCAGTAGATTGCTTCTCCTTGGATTGATCTACAAATATATTTTCATGATTGTCCATAAATGAATGTAAATAACAATCATTTTCTGATCTATGGCAGATGGGATTAGCAAGAAAAATTTTGGGGTCAGAAACTTCTCCTTCTTCTACAAACTGATCTATAAATCTGATTTCTGCATTATCCCTTAATGCATACATAAAGTAATCATTATCAGATTTATGAAAACTGGGATAGGAAAGAAAATGATTAAGATCAACAACTTGTTTTTCTCCAATTAGTGAGACATGGTGATCTTGAACAACAAATTCATCTCTTATAGTGATCTTTTGCATCATCTCTTCTACTGCACTTAACAAAATTTTGAGCTTTACTTCGGAAGATGTCAGGTATTCCTTCTCTATGTTTTTTTCTTCTTATGCCTTCAACTTTAGCCTTTTAACTAGAAATTAGCTTCCACGGCTATTGCACTGTCTTGCATTTCTTCTAGTGTTGTAATGTCCACTTCTCTCAATCGAAATTCCATTTCAGGATCAAAAGCATCTGGGTAGTGTAAGAGAGCTAACCTAATA
The DNA here is from genome assembly GCA_034641835.2 of Pinus albicaulis. Classification (NCBI taxonomy): domain Eukaryota; kingdom Viridiplantae; phylum Streptophyta; class Pinopsida; order Pinales; family Pinaceae; genus Pinus; species Pinus albicaulis. Next base: position 1,291,242,819 of record CM076581.1, on the reverse strand, counting down.
GGTGGTTTTATATCAGTAGGGATTGAATGACATATTTGATTGAACCTAGCTTAAAATTGTTGCATTGTTTCTCGTGGATGCTTTTTCAACAAATTATATTATTCTAAAATGAGAATAAGATCCTTCTTGATCACCCATTTATCAAGGAAGACTTTCACAAATTGATGAAAATAAAAAATGCTTGCAACTAGAAAGTTTTTGAACCATTCCTTGGCTTTGCCTTGCAAAGATAGAGCAAATATCCTGACACTAACATCATCTTCATCAATCTTAAAAGGGTTGAGTTAATTCTTAAAACTCTGAACATGTTTCTCAATGGTGATGTTACCAAATTCTCCATCAAACCTGGGAAGACATTTGTAATAATTTTCAGGGAAATCATGAAGTATAGGAGGCAATATGAGTGGCTTGTATCTATCTCAAATTTTGCAAGGTATAGAAGTATGTACAACAATTGCAGGATTAGTCTTGATCTCTTGAGGTTCATCAAGTTAAAGATGGTCATCATAAGATTCGGAAGAAGAGTGTGGACCAGGATCAAAGATGTATGAAGAATTTGAATTTACAACCTTCAAAGGAAGGGAATCTAATGGAAGCCCATGATCTTTTCTCAAACACAATATACTTTGAAAAACTTTCTAGACATGCTCATAAAAAAGAGAAGAAATATTTCATGACAAAGAATCTGACATCTTGAATGAAAGTCCAAATTGAATATCTGATCTTCCCATATTGTCCTTTCATATTTATTGCCAAGGTTAATCCTACAGTGGAGTCTTTAAATTTGATTCTGAAACTGATTTGGAGTCGCTAGGTGAATGATTCCAGCCTTCTTGTGCCTGATCACTGTTCACCATCAGCAATCAGAGCTAATATTTGCCGTTATTTCCCAGGGAAGATTTATCTTTCGCTCCCCGGAAACGACGCCAATAATGTTATCACTCTCCCCACCTTCCCAAAGCTGAGAAAGGAGTGGATAAAGGTAACCACAAACCAATCTTTTGGCTACGCAGCTAGCCCTACCTAGAACAGAGAGGGCTCTAAATAATCAATGAATGATTGAGTACGATATGATTTTAGGCTATATATATATATATATATATATATATATGAGTAATTTGTTTGGTAATTAGGATGTTGGATAGAAATAAGAATGAGGGAAACTAAAGTTGATTTCAAAGATTGAATTGCAGAGAATAGAGTGAGGCCAGGTAGGTAAACTATTTGAGCATACTTAAATTGTCATTGTGTATAATGGTAGAAAAGGTAGGAATCTGAATGAAAATTTAACTAAATTCATTCATTAGAAGAAGGTGAATAAAAAGGCAGGGATCTAAATGAGCATTTTACTGAATTCATTCATCAGAAGAAAGACACACTTATGAAAACCTTAATAATAAACAGAGCATGTAAATGATTTCTATTTATAGACTAAAATATTAACATACAGAATCTGTAATGGAAATGGAGTAACAGAGAGGAAAACAGTGCTCAAAAGTAATACCACAGGAATCTCACAATAGTTGTTGCAACATTTTTGATTTCATTAAAATATGTTTACAATAGCTCCATTGTAAATTATAAGACTATCTCACTCAATTATGCAACCAGCCAACTACCAACTCCTTCTTCCTCTACAATCTGTGTATTTATAGATTACAATGGGTCTGCCAACAAGCTAGACCTTTGAATCTCTTCAAGGACAGAGACTTTATTACATTTGAAAGAAAATAGGAATAAATTTGTGTCTATTTATTACATCACTTAGAAAAAATTAACTTAGCACTCATCATAAGTTTATCAAACCCAACAACCATGCTTGATGTGGCAATTTATGATCCTGAAGTGTAGGTCATGATGCACAAGTTTTCTAATAAGTAGGAAATTGTTTGAGAAATTGTTGCCTGGTTTTATATAAATCTTTCAACTGTCCCTTCAATGTTGTTTGGTGCCTATGGAAACATGTTGGTGCTGAGAGTAATGGTGGGGCGAGTTTAATAGAAATATGTTCTGGAGGAGTTATGTCGTTGTTTTCCTTCTAAATAGTGAAAACCCTTTTTCTTTTTAAACAAACGTAAACCTCTTTAGAATGGTGGAAAACCCAAAACCTTTTGGATAGAATGGTAGAGAAAAAGGTGGGGTTGGTGGTATTAACACAAAGCGAAGAATGGTTTCGAGGGGGTTATGCAAGCGGTAAGTAGTTTGAATGAAGGGGGGTGCGAAATGACGAGAGGAAGACACGTTGTAGTAGGAGCGGTAAAGAAAACAAATTTCGCACCCCCCCCGCAGTGTTAAAAGCATAATGGAGAAGGGGGGCCGAAAAGGCATAAGGACTGTTGATTAAAGGGTGGGGAAGATCACAAGGTGTAATGGCTTGTGGAGATCACAATCGTAAGAACTGGAGCAGGACAAAGGTTGGGGACATAGAATCTGCGATTAGCGAAATGCAAAGAGGTTAAGATGACGTGGCAGGGAGGTCTACTTTATCGTAGCGGAGAATGGAGTCAAATAGAAAATCACATATCGAGAGTAGTGGGACTTCGCATACTGGGGATCAGGGAGATGAGGCAAGTAATATGAATGGAGGGCCATAAGATTTGCGATAGTGATGCTGACGTTGCAGGGAAGGCAGGTCCCAGTGTAATATCGCATCGGAAGATTTGTGGAGTGGCAAATGAATGTGGCAAGGATTGTTACAATATGCGAACCATGGTAAGTAAACTTTGAGAAACATCGATGCGAAAAGGTAGATAAGTCCCTTTTAATGTTTTAAAAGAGGACAATGAAAAAGTCATTAAGTAATGGAATATGATATAAAACCTGCACGAATCATGCTTAAAGGGGTTTTAAAGTATTTCAAATGTTATGAGGTGTATCAAAAGGTAAGATGGTACGTCCCACCGATATTTCATATCGGAAAGTTTGTAGGATTCGGAAATGGTTACATGTATGAGGTTTGAATATGTGATAAGCGAATTGAGATAGAAGGTAAGGAAAAAAAGGGTATAAAATTTTATTGTGGTAATGGTAAGGTTTATTGCAATTTATGTCATATATATATATATATATATATATATATATATCAAATGGCCTAATGTGGGGGGCAAAGCTGCTTTTTAACCATAAAAATTGACTTTTAATAGTTAAAAAGGGGCTTTGAAATAAACGAAGCACTGGACTTTGGGTTTAGGAAAAAATGAAGGGTAAAGAAGTAAATGAAATGAATGAAGGTAGAAATGAAGTTTTCTCACCATTACACTTGACAACATCACTTTCTTCTTTTAACTGAACTGAGAAGGCAGATTGATTCCTTGCAGCTCTGACAATCATGATTTCCCTTCCTCTTTTCTTGACACTTAAGATAATAGAACTTTGAGGGTGATGGCATCCATGGATGAGATGACGGAGCAGCAAGTCTGACCTGGACTCTCTCAGTGACCAAAATTTTATTTGAAAACTGATTTGAAAAGAACAAATTTTAACCTATGACATCTATGAAAACAACTAAAGAGTTGTTTTTTATCACTGACATATTGACACTAACAGCCTCCATACCCAACATCCCACTCATGTGTCCACATAACTGCAATATCGACACCCCTCTACATATGGGCTTGTGTACTCAATGGAAAAGACAAATTATAATTAGTCTTTGAATTAATTAGCATGCATACATGTAAATAAATAAATAAATGTTGAAATCTTAAGAATAATTTTTTTTACCTCAACTGCTATTCCATGAGTGTTATCAGGTGGAGGTGGAGGACACTAAGCCATGGAAACATGCACTAGAGGAGGCTACTCTAGCTGGTCAAATACCCCCTCAAATGACCTCAGGAGCTCATCTGTCTAGTTGGGTTGTGCATACATGTTATCACGAAATTATTAATATAAATACAATCTAATATGAACTTATTAATATAAATAATGTATAATCTGACAAAAATAATCAATTGTTCCATATATATGTACTTGGTTTGTGTCACCTGGGTCGTGCACCCTCCAAGTTTCACGAATGGTAGCACGACACGTATGTGCATATGATAAAATTTGGTCATGCCCCAGACTCTTGAGATATGAATCATCATGTAATGCAACTAGTGGGCCACGGGGCAACGAAGGTGGTATGCTCATCTCTCCATGCAATGCAACATGTGAAATGGCCAATGTCCTATGCATGTTATCTGCAATGGTATGCCTAGTCTCAACACCAAGATGTGACAACTGCTCTAGCTCCGTCGGAAATACCACACTCCAATATGGTCGTGAAAATAATCTCGGAGGTGGTGCTACATGCGCAGGGTCCCTATGAGCCCTAACACATTCATAACTACGTCCAAATCCAGTTCCATAAAGCTTAGATCTAGTGTTGGTGTAATCAGACCTCATATCTAGCACAAAATTCACATATATATGCTTTGCAATGTAAATGGGGACCTAGTCATAGTGGGAGAACTAGACACAAGCTCCAATGAAATGATCATAAACAAAAGGGGCCGCATCAACGTTATTAAAATATTTTAGCGGAATCAAACCAACATGTCTAGCACGACAGTCTGAAGGGATGTAAAAAAACTCTTGTCGGCCAGATAAATCGTTCTTGCGGACAAGACTGATCTCCCTAGTGTCAAAAGACAATCTAGCAACAAATGAACAACTAAGTTTGTCTTTCTCTAGATATATTCGTTTTACAAATAAATGCTATGAAGGTGTCGATCCTACCTTAGATCCAAATGCTTATTTTTGGTCATAGTGCTTCCGTCGCATCAATAATCCTTCGTCGCAACAAGAGCTCTTTTGTCGCAAGAAAGTATCATCTTTCATTGATCTGCAATCACAAACAAGAAAATATCAATAGCACCTGTATAACAAATAATCATAAAACATACCTATCATAGTGATCAAGGAATCTATGAAATAAATGATCAAACAATAGCTTATCGAAATAAACAATCGAACGACAATTTATTGAGAAAAACAGAACTTGATTGTATTAATCTTAAAATATATAGAAGAACCTTACAACCTTAGCCTTGATGTTCGAAAGGCCTTCTCGGGGTCCGAAGCAGGAATCTCCTCTACTTTGATAAGTCTTGCACTCTTCCTCCAGGAGCACAAAGAGGTATGTGATCTTTCCTCTCAAAAGCTCAGCAGAAAGAAGTCTAAATCTTAACAACACTTCAACTCAAATATTCTAAATCTTCGACTCCTCAATCCTCCAATAGTTTCACCCAAAAATCTTCACTTAACTTCACCCTTTGAGGTTACCCAATGCCTCCTTTTATAGAGTAGATGAGGAGGTTAGGATTCCACCTTTAAAGGGATAGAACCCTCCTTCAAAGGGATAGGCTCCTCACATCAAGGGATTAGTTCCTTAAGGTGTGGGATACATGCACCTTACTAAAGCGTACTCATCCCCAAAAAATCTCATCCAGAACCTTCTAGAATTGACCAAAATTCAACTTTTTAATCTTTTCTTTCGCGCTTTTTGACTTTACAGGGGTACCGCAGGCATTACACTAGAAAAATGCGTTCTAGAACGCAGTTTATCTTCACATTACCTGCGTACCCTAGCTAAAAACGCATGCAGGCTTCATGTTACCTGCGTTCCCAAGGCTTTTTTGAGTTTTAAGGGTTTTTCCTCCAGTTTCAGGGCTTGGAATGAGGAACAAAGGTTGTAAGACTTGCAAAGGAGGCATGTATGAGTGTTTAATAAGCTCATACAGTCAGCAGAATGTCAAGGTGACATTTTTTGGTGTAACAGATTGCCCCCTAAAGTGCGAAGTCTGGAATAGATGAAGATGAAGTCTGTCATACATGAAGAGTGAAGTACTTTATCATTTCAAGGATCATCCTGTGGACACCCCGGTCGGAACCTGTAAAAACATTCAATGCAAAATATATATATGTAATCATATCATCGCTGAGGTAGGCATTCCCATACTCAGATCAAAACTAACTAAAACTAATCTAAACTGTTCTGATACAGGAATGATTTTAATATTACATCAATAGTGTAGACACAGCATGGACGCAGCCATCTGTAATGAATAGTCTACTGTATAATAATAAAACTCCTCGCGGCCTGGATGGTGGAAACTAGATCCAGGGTCTTGATTTCCGCTTCTCGAACCAGTACGATTCTATCCATGCGATTAAATGTGTTGAAGTCGAACATGGTAGAAACCACTTGATTACCAGTCAATGATGTAAACTGTTAACAAGTGTGAGAGAAACCACCATTAATGTCAATGGCTCTCAAAGTACTCAGTACAATCCATGAAATGTGAATCAATGAGCTGAAGTCGAACATGTCACGGAATCATTCGATCGAAGGTCAATGATGCAACCTATCGTCGAAGGCGAGAAACCTGCCATTGAGGCATGCAGATTTCAAGGTACTGAAGATTTCTGGATCAACTTCCTAGATAATGAGCTGTCGTCGATAGAAAGTGATCCGTCGTAGGCAAGCCCACAACACGAAATCATAGATCAAGTTTTGAAAATATATTGGCAAGGACTGACTCAGGGATGGTCAAAATGGAAGACAAATATTTTGCAGATGAATGGTTTATTTGAACTATCCTCTTGAACACATAACGACACTGCAGATGGCTTGGTGACAATTGACCCAAAGCTAATACCCAGAAACCGGCTGAAGACTTTCAATATGGTTTGATTAACTGTTTAGGAAAAGGATTTCCCAACCCAGGTGAACAAAAAGCGTCGTGTTCAAGAGTGGTTAACGGTTTTTTGAATAATCAAAATGTAACAAACAGGTTCGTTTTTCTCTCTTTTCCCCCACCATTTCTGGCAAGTACCTCTTTATTTTTGACAAGCTTGAGGAGGATAACATTTGCTTGTTTATAAGCTCATCCTTCGGATGAGTCCAACTTAGTTTAAGATTCGAACCATAAGAAAGAGTGGTTCGTTCCTGTTGAAAATTGAACAGGTCCTTTACTGTTAAGTTTTAACGAGTCCAGTATAGGAGAAACTCGGTGTTTTTCAATTTTAGGGAGTCAGAAGAAAAACTTAAGAAAACTCCGTGGGTGTTCTTTTTCGTAAATTTAGTCTCTCGAGCCCGAAAAAGGATAAAATAATGCGGGAGAGAACTCTGTTGACCGTAATTAGTCAACGTATACCTTTTTTGTAAATAGTCCATTTCAGTCCATAAAAGGGGTAAACTTATACTGAAGGGACGATCATTCATTTACTTTAACGAGTTCGAATAATCAAGTACTCGACAATCTTTTCATATTTAGAGAGTCTGAAAAGGGCTTAAAAGAGGACTTCAAGGTTTCGCTTTTTCGTAATTTTCAAGAGTCCGAAAAAGTAATAAAAGTATACTCAGTAGTTTCGCTTTTTCTGTAAATTTTAACGAGTTTGAAAAAGGGATAAAAATGTACTCATATGACCGACTTTCACCCTAATTTACTTGTTTTAAAAGAGGGAAAGAACTGCATTTTCATGTGTTTTACGAGAATTAAAGATAGCAAAATAATCTCAAGAGTTTCATGAGTTTAACGAGTCTTAAAAATAACCGAAATTGACTCAAGATAGGTTTAATTTTTATAAAAGCTTGAAACAGAGGAAAACTATGCTTCAGAATGGTTTCATTTTTACACAAGCTTGAAACAGAGAGAAAACTATGCTTGATGCCCCCTAAGCATAACTTCTAGAGCGCATGCCCCCCCAGCTTCATTTCATTCAACTAAGTACACTGCTGGTAATTAATAGTTGGATGGAATGAAGGTTCATGTACGAGATCATATGAAAGAACCGACCTAAAACTGTAAGAAAATTAGGCAAAAAACTGAAATAATTAACCTAAATATACAACTTAACATTTACGAGATCTAGTCAAAGACTCGACTCAATTAAGGGAGGATTTGTTTCATTTTTTAACGATCTTGACACAGCAAAAGAACTATGCTCATGGCAACGTGTTTCATTTTTAACGAGGTTGACACAATAAAAGGAACTATCCTCACAAACTACTTATTTCTAATCTACCTACATAACCTACTGATTCATTTTTTAATGAGGTTGACACAGGAAAAGAACTGTCCTCATACCTGATTCATTTTTGAATGAGGTTGACTCAGTAACAGGAACTATCCTCTGACCAACTGATTCATTTTTTAATGAGGTTGACACAGGAAAAGAACTGTCCTCATAAACTATTTATTCTAATCTACTAATCTACTCTCTACAATCTACCTACTGTTTCATTTTTTAATGAGGTTGACCACGTTAGTGCGAACTCTCCTGACCGATCGATTCATTTAATGGGGCTGACACAGTAAAAGTAACTTTCCGCACCCCACTAATTCACTTTTTAACAAGGTTGACACAAGAAAAGGAACTTCCTCACCTACATTGATCATGGCTTCCAAATCGAAGAAACACATGTCAATGGACACACCTCGATCATGGCTTCCAAGAGATCTTCATCAGATGGAAGAATAGTTCTCTGGAAGGAACACATGTCAAGGGACTCAAAAGGGATAAGAACATCGTGTTCAAATAATCCCATAGAGTTTTCCATGTCAATTACCGAATCTAAGTCATAGGAAGTCGAGAAAACAGTGAGAGGCTCACTTCCATCGGTAACTGAAAACATGGGACTAGTTGCCACATAATTAACCCGTGGCGGGGTAGATACCACTTTAGAATCAGAAACATTTAGGGCTGTCATATTATTGGTAGTTGAAACAAGACTAGGGAATGAAAGTTGGTCTACAGTCACAATATTGCCATTGTGAGGGAAAGAAATCACACGAAAGAGTGTCGATACGACAGCTTTCATTGCATAAACATAGTCTCGCCCAAGGACTAAATTGAAATCCAAGGGACCTTGAACTACCATAAGATCAATACAGACAGTTTTACCTTCCAAAGTAATAGAGAAATTAGGAAGGATCCCTAAAGGTTCACTAATGGTTATGTTAAAAGCTTTCAGATTCTGCGTAATAGGCACAAGCTGAGGAGAACCCAAAGCTTTCCAAGCAGTTGAGGATAAAATACTAACAGAAGCACCTTCATCTACCTGTGTGCGGTGTATGTCCCTACCACCAAACTTCACAACGATTTGGAAAGGGATAGAGGAAGGAAGACGAGGTTCTGTCAGTCTATTCCAATCAAAGGAAAAGACCTCAGTACTTGGAGGGGGTTCTGTAGAAACAGGTGAAATGCCCCCTGGCGTAGAAGAATCTGATGTAACAAGAAGAACCTGAGCAGTATGAAGTTCACTCTCTACAGGGAGAATGGGATCGATCGAATGTGAAATCGAATCGATCACTTGATCAACTAATGGATCATCAACCTGAGTGATATGAGTTTCACTCTCCAATGGAAGAGTGGGATCGACTGTACTTGAAATTAGATCAATCACTCCGTCAGTTGACGATAGGTTGGGAGAAATTTTACGGTAACCAATTGGAAATTCTTGCTGTGGAACAGTAAGGTTTTCCAATAATTTTGAGGCTTCATCCATGTGAGGGAAAATGTGAGTTTGATGACTCCCTTTGCATAACTTACAAGGAAACCTAACTTTACCCTTTTTCCCAGGAACCTGACTATCACTAGTTGATGGATCAACGGAAAGTTGATGAGATTTTTCTGACCATACTTCCAAGACCTTTGGAATACTAGGACAATTGATAAGGAAGTGGTCACCCTTACAAAGCCTGCAAGGGTATTTGGGTTTACGATGCATGTTGGAGGTTTCCTCAACACAACTAACACTTACAGCCATGGTTGGTTGGTTGAATTATTTCTTATCTTGCTTCTTCTTCTTCTTCTTCTTCCCTTTCTTCTTCTTCTTAGTCACTTGGTTACTAGCGTCAAGGATTTTACCAAGCGAAGAGGAAGAAATGGAGGAAGAAATATTAGGCGAAGAAGGTAAAGGGTCAACAGAAGGTTGGTGATGTTGAGATGGTGAACTCTGTTGAGGTGAAGCATCCGGTTGAGGTGGAAAAATTGGAGTATTCGGGGCCAACGAAGTTGAAAATAACCATATCGGTAAACCTATTGTAAATCCAGGTAATGACAATGTAGCCATATAAGGAGGACCAACATTTCCAAAGGAAGGAAAAGTACTAGGAATCTCGTTAAGAGGGGTTCCTTGGTTGGTAAATTCCGAAACAGTTGCCATTATATTCAACTTCAGTGAATTTTATTAAAAATTTAAAACTAAAATTAACAATTCACAATTCACACCTAACAATTAAAATTCACAATTCACACCTATGGTCTCTAAAAGTAAAAACAAACAAATTAACACGCACTATCAAATCTAGGAGTCAAACCACACACAAACAGTAACTTCCCGTACTAAAAACACTAGTTGGTGATGAAATCCAACATCGTAGAATTTAATACAGAAAGGGCGGTTGGAACAGTTACCCCGACAACCTTCTTAATGAAACAGACTGGCACAAGTTTCTTCACAAAACCATCTCGAGTGAAGAGAACCCCCCAGAGAGTCCAAGTGAGTCTAGTCGACGTCTGCTCCAGGTACAGTGGGATCTTCCCTCCACCGTCACCTTAGGAAATAACCCTATAGATTATGGCCACTAAGGTTACCAATTGAAACAAATATACCTGGGGGAACAGTCTACGATCCGATACACACGCAAGGGCAGAGTAACAAAGCTCAATCCCCTTGAAGGCTCCTTGACATAATCCAAGGTTTACCGACAAGTGACCCCAGGCTCCTCGACAATGGTCTATCCAAGGTTTACCGTTGTTAATACGTGTATATCTTCTATCATTCCCAATGAGGAAGGATTGATTACCTCACTGGTTCAGATATGATCTCGTGCTTGACTCCTTTAGGAGGAGCTTCCCAGAGCATATATGCAACAATTGGAATTTTTCCTACCGCAAGATCGACTACTTGTTTGTTTTACTGTCTTGGAGAGTTAACTAAAACCTATTCCAAGACACTAGCCTAAGCTAGATTGGTGGAAAGAGCCCTAAAATGTAAAAATTACTAGATGAATTTTATTAAGCGCTGTGTTATTTAGGCTGTTATTACTCAAAAGGGTAAATGGATATGAAACCAATGGTGTTATGACCCGACCCAAAACTGAATGCAATCGAATATGATAATGTAATCTTTTCAATTCGATGAATCCTAACTAAAGAAAGGAGAGAGTTTCCATTACACTTCCAACAATGCAAAGATTGATAACTAAGAGAAAATATAACAAATTCTCTAATGCACTAATTTCATCAAGAAAAACTAATGCAAATCAATCCCAAAACAATTTTTTATATTTTTGTGTTTTTAAAACAAGCATAAAAACATCTAAATTCAAATCAAAGAAAACTGATCTAAATCTATGATTGATTTTTCAAAATGTAAACTATGCAATTGTAATCTATGCACAATTCACTTGAAAAGTATGCAAATGTAATCTATGCACATTTTTCATTCATATTCTGAAAATGAGAATTCTAATTATGCAAATGTGATCTATGCAAGAGAATTCTCAAACACAAGATGATTCTAATGTGATCTAAGAACCAATCAAGTGCAAGTCAAGAAAATCGGGTGAGAGTTCCAAAGATCAAAAAACACTCAAAGGCGATTAATACTCATACATAGGGGGCAATTTTTTTGCAAAAACAAAAGCAAAAAGATGAAAAATTGTGAAAAGACTGAGACAAACCTCCAAGTAATGACCAAAGGAAATAAAATTAATAATTTCTCAAAAAAGAGACTCAAAACACCCAATTAACTTAATGGAGATTGATGAGATGAAGAATTTGCTGAAAGAAACTTAGAAACAAGAGATTTTTGACAGAAAAATATAGATCTGGGTAGATGCTAAGAATCCTAAATTAAATCTAAACTAAACTGAAAGAAGAAATCTAAGTTTTTCAAGAATTTTAACAAGGTCCGCAGGTCCCAGAAGTAACAGGTGCGGTCCCGCGCTGGTTACTTAATGAAAGTGCGGAGATGCCCGCACTGTGTGTGAAGACAAAGTGCAGTCCCCTGAAAACTTCAAAAAAAACATAAAAGATTTCAAAATTTAAAAAAAACTGAGAAAACCTAAGCTACCCAGGTAGATATCAATCAATCAAAAACCAGGAAAAACTTATCCTCAAATCAAAATAAAAGAGAACCAAAAACAACAAGTTCTTTCCCCAGCGGAGTCGCCAATTTGTTGGCCGGATAAATCGTTCTTGCGGACAAGACCGATCTCCCTAGTGTCAGAAGACAATATAGCAACAAACGAACAACTAAGTTTGTCTTTCTCTAGATATATCCGTTTTACGAATAAATGCTATGAAGCTGTTGATCTACCTTAGATCCAAATGCTTATTTGCAGTCGTAGTGCTTCCATCGCATCAATAATCCTTCATCGCAACAAGAGCTCTTTTGTCGCAAGAAAGTATCATCTTTCGTCGATCTGCAATCACAAACAAGAAAATATCAAATAGCACCTGTATAACAAATAATTATAAAACATACCTATCATAGTGATCAAGGAATCTATGAAATAAACGATCAAACGACAACTTATTGAAATAAACAATCGAACGACAATTTATTGAGAAAAACACAACTTGATTGTATTAATCTTAAAATATACAGAAGAACCTTACAACCTTAGCCTTGATGTTCGAAAGGCCTTCCCGGGGTCCGAAGCAGGAATCTCCTCTACTTTGATAAGTCTTGCACTCTTCCTTCAGGAGCAAAAAGAGGTATGTGATCTTTCCTCTCAAAAGCTCAGCAGAAAGAAGTCTAAATCTTAACAGCACTTCAGCTCAATCACACATAAAGCTTCAACTCCAATTCTCAATCTCCAAAATCTCAATCTCCAACAGCTTAACCCCCTTTAGGCTACCCAATGCCTCCTTTTATAGAGCAGATGAGGAGGTTAGGATTCCACCTTTAAAGGGATAGAATCCTCCTTCAAAGGGATAGGCTCCTCACATCAAGGGATTAGTTCCTTAAGGTGTGGGATACATGCACCTTACTAAAGCGTACTCATCCCCAGAAAATCTCATCTAGAACCTTCCAGAATTGACCGAAATTCAACTTTTTCGCCTTGATTTCGCGCCAGACTCTTGATGTGGGTACCATGTGCATTACACTAGTAAAATGTGTTCTAGAATGTAGTTTCTCTTCACATTACCCACAGCATTCTAGTTGGGAAAACGCAGCAGTTTCATGTTACTAAGGATACTCCAAGGCTTTTAGAGAGCTTAGGTTTTTCTTCCCGCTTCCGAGGCTTGGAATGACGAACAAAAGGTTGTAAGACTTGCAGAGGAGGTAAGCATGAGTGTCAATGAGCTCATACTAGTCAGCGTAATGTCAAGGTGACATTTTTTAGTGTAACACGACTGTAGTTTACAAAACAAACAACAAGCTGATTCCCCAGTATGGTCGCCAATTTGTTGAAGAGGTTAATCCCCTCTGCGGACAGAGGCGATCCCTACTAGCCCAGACCGGGTCTAGCAACAATCGTCACACGCTATAGTGCAGGTTCCTAATTGCAAATAAACCAACTAGCGATGAAGGCTTACCTAGAATCCAACGCAGTCGTTGTAGAAGAGGTGGCGCTCCCGTTCCTTAGCTCTGGCAGATCACGATCCCCACGATCTCCGTGATGGGACACCTGCACATGCGAGAAACAAAACAAACGCAAGCGTAAAATCCAGTAGATGCAACTATATGTCAGTCAGAAAGGACATAACTCATCATTATAAACAACAACAAGAGTGGAACCATAACCAATAGTTGTTTATTATTAATCAATCAAAGGAAAATTACAACCAAGTTCTGACGCTGAATTCTCCTTCGGAGGGTCGCCAGCAGAACACGTCTCGAAAAGCCTGTCAAGGATGGGACAAACCTCTCTCTTCGGATCTTGACAATAGTCTCCTTGCTTGAATTTGGCCTTAAGGGAATTATGGAGGCTCTTGCAGCATAAGGCTCTTGGGAATTTGGGAACTTGAAGACTAGCTTGCAATGGAGATAGGCAAGCTTTTATAGATGGAGGAAGGGGAGTTGGGATCCCTATAATCATGGGATTGGCCCTATCCTCAAGGAAGCTTCCATGAGAGGTGGCAAACCACTTCCTCTACATGGAGATCCGGAGCCAAACCTCCCAACTCGAATTAGATACCAGTTTATGAATTGGTTGGAACAAAACTTCCGCCATTTATTTTTTTAAAACACTCCTTAAAATTGCTGGTGCGAGTGTGACTCTGAGACAGAGCGCCAATTGGCGCGCCTTCTTTGAAGGATTTCCCCCATTGGCGCGGGTACTGAACTATCTGACCGCGCCAATGCAAAAAGGGGTGTTTTTAGGGTTTTTCACAAGGATTTGTCTTCAGGGCAATGAAAGCTCATGTTCAGGGGAATGCCATGAAAGTATTTTCAAGTTATATCACTGCTCACAGGTCACAAAATAAGCCCTCCAATGTGCGAGACGGGGAATGGTGAGAATGATGTGACAAATTACTATTGTAGAGATGCCCCCCTAAAGCATGAGGCCCGAGAGAGAGAGAGGGGTGAAATGCTTTACGAGAACGTGTCCAAGCGAAAACTCCGCGCGTCGGAAAACTCGCGCGAAGAAATACAACTGATATCTCGGATACATGATATATATGCGGTATGGACGCGACCATCCATAACGAGTATACAATAATCCGGATCCAAGGTATGGACGCGATCCATCCGGTGAGGATCGATAAATAGACTCGGGTATGGTCGCGGTGATCCGTAAGTGAGTCATGTAATCAATCATAATAATCCACAAAGTCGCGACTCGGATTACAACAGACACAATCCAGGGGTCTTACGCTCCATCTCGACCCGAACACGAGTACAAGTCCAAGCATGTGAATATATGAGTCGAAATCGAACATGCAAGAACATCGCCCGATTACCGACCAATGACGAAAGTCAGTAACGGACGCGAGAGGTACCACCAATAATGACAATGGCCCTCAAGGTACTACGGGTACAATCTACGGCATGTGAATCAATGAGCTGGCGTCGAACACCCGTAGAATCACTCGGATCGGAGGCCAATGATGAAAACCTCGCGTCGAATGCGAAGAACCCGCCATTGAGGCATGCGGGCTCCAAGGCACCAAAAGGGGAGTCTCTAGATCGGCTTCCCTGGATAATAAGTCGAAGTCGACAGGGAAGTGACCTTGATCGAAGGTGGGCCATAATGTTTCCCACATCATCGACACGAGACGAGAGGAACATAATGTTTTTGTGAACCACGATCGGATGAGAATCGAGAGGAAGGTTGGCATTTGCGAGAGGTCAACTTCTCTTGAACATATGAACGGCACGACGAGTGGACTTGGCGATATTTGACATCAAAAGATCGGAGGTTATAGTGACGAGGCAAAGAGCAGATGAGAAGTCAAAAAGGGATTACCCAAACCCACGAAGGCAAGTGAAAAAACGAGATGAGATGTCCCCAACCCGACACGAATGCGAACAAGTGCCATGTTCAAGAGCGACATACCGTTGCCACGACAATGATGCTTTGGTTCCATTTTTTCCCCCTGCCATTTCACGCAGTACCCCAATTATTTTTTATGACAAGCTTGAAGGGGATAGCATATGCTTGTGATATAAGTCCATCTTAGTACATTTAACGAGCCCTAGGAAGGAGTGACTCGAATCCGATGTCATCAAGGTTTAACGAGTCTGACAAAGGAAGAACTCATCGTCTTTTCATGTTTAGAGTTTGAAAAGACAGCTGAAAAGTAAACTCCAATGGTCCCTTTTCGTAAATAGTTCCTTAGATCCGAAAAGGTAGAAAACTATGTATGAAAAAACCTCCTAGTCGCAATAGGCTAGGGTATTCCTTTTTCGTAAATAATCTATCCCAGCTCGAAAAAGGGGGGTAAACGTATCTTTCGGGTAGAAGTTGTTTCGTGTCCACTTTAACGAGATCGAAACGACAAGGGCCTCAACAATCTTTTTCATGTTTAGAGAGTCGAAAAGAGCTGAAAGATGACTCCCAAAAATGACTTTTTCGTGTTTTTACCGAGTCCGAAAAAAGTATAAAATACAACTCGTTTCATCGTTTAAGTCGCGTACAAACTCGTTCTTTGCACACGAGAGGCAAGCGTAAAAATCCATTTTCGACAAAAATATATTAAAATATTGATAAAAAAAATGACTTTATAAAACCTAATTAGAGTTCAAAAAAGTTATAAATAAATCTCAAATGGTAAAAACAAAATTACTTTTACTATTTACCTCATTGGAGAACAACAATGGTCCGTTTGGTGTGCAAACTTCAACGACGATTGCGATCGATCCGGGCTACTATTTCGGATTCCCGTTCGTTCCGGGTAAGAGGTGCTTCCCCGTACTCCATTTTAATCCATTTTTTAATAGTTTTCCATTGCTCATTAGATTTATGTGGAAGGATTTTAAAATTTAGGGCTCGCCCATTAGGGCGCGGGTATCGGGCACGGACCCGCGCCAATGAGCTTCTATATACTACGGGGCCCGCGCCAACGACGAAACCGAATTTTTCGCCCAAAATTTCTGAATTATGAGTAATTTAAGTGAATTTTTAAGCATGACGAGAGATCTAATCAAGGGGTTCCGATCATGTTGATGTAGGCAACCGAGAAAAATGGTGATTGAATGGAGAGAGCGGGAGCATGGGGAAGAGGATGAATTAGCCACGGAGAATGAAACTTGTATGAATGCTCTTAGAAATTGTGGGCTAAATAAATTCTTCTTGACACCTTGCTTACGAGCTCAACTTTCGAGCTTCTACGATACTCTGATCGGTATTTGGGATGTAGATGAATAAGTGTTCAAGTTTCGCGGGATCAAGTATTGAACCGGAGGTTTCGACGTATACTTCATAACCGGATCGTCGCGTAGAGGTCCGAGTGCCCATATTGACGAGGGAGCAGACCATCGGGTGAAAAGATGGAGCGAGGTAATGGCGAGGGTGTGCCCAGGGGCACAAACCGGATCCGGGAGCGGAAAAGGTAGACATTCACACCATCGAGGATCTAGCACTCGAGTAGTGCTACACACCATTACGCGGGGCTGCAGGGAGTGCGGGGCCCCGCATGAAGCCACCAAAGCCCAACTCATACTCGCCTCCGAGTGTATGAGTCCCACACTATTTGATTGGGCCATAGCGAGTGACGAGTCAACATGAAGAGGAACTGACAAAATGCAAGAAAGCCAAAGCGAAACGGTTTGGCTACGGTTCTATCCCTCGGTATCGTTCATTCCGGAACGACTACCAATCTTCCGAGGGCCAAGGGGCCATAGTAGCCGAGCCGATACCACGAGAGCCGAGAATGGCTCGGCCGGGCAGCACCGATGCCCGGAGCGGGAGGAGGCCAACGGATGTCCCGGGAGGCCGGAGTTTTTTGGGTGGCTACGGCGTCAGTTGATCGTAGTCGAAGACTGGCCATATGCAGGAACCGATTTCACTGGTGATCCAGATCTTCCACTCCTTGAGGGAGATGATTGGGACGAGGAGTTGGGTAAGATCATCTTTTTTATTTTTATGCATTTATGATTTTTTCGTAATACATGTTCGTTCTAAAGACAGTTGTTATGTGTATGCAGATGTCGGCCCAGAGCGACCTGCCGGTATGTCTTCTATCTCACGGAAAACTCAGCACACAACTGACCCTCAAGCGGAGGGTGCCGAGGGGGGGGATTTGATCCAGAACCTCGAGGGGATAGCCCGAGGGATTCCAGACTACGCCCGACTAGCAGATGTCCCACTAGCATACCAGAGACATACGGTGGGAGTGCCTAGTCGCCTCCATCGCATCCTGAGACGGCTAGTGCATGCGGTGACTTGTTATCATAAGCACCACGCAGATTAGACACCTAGGGTTTATTTCATGCATATTTTTTTGAGAGACATGTCGTCTCCGGATGTATTAAGACGAACATGTATATTTTTTGATTTTATGCGATGCACACTATGTAAACATTTCGATATCTATATATATACATATCTATTTCTGGATGGATCTTTCTTTTACATGTGATGTTGTTTTACAAATTGCGCAAATGCTTATCTAAAACCAAATTAGCTACTGCATCTGTTAGTGTGTTCATATGCCTGGGTATATGTTGATATGTGATATAGTCAAAATTTCTTTCCAGTAAACGAATACGCAGATACAGACGTAAAATGGATGGGTTTCTAAGCCGAATAATGACCGTTAAGCTGTGATACTACAAGTTGTGAGTCTAGATACACAAGTAATTCACGGATACCAAGGTTTACAGCCTCAGTTAATAATTCTAATACAACACTATATTCCGCGATGTTATTTGTAGCACGTCCTAGACACACACCTTGTAGGTTGACCAACTCACCAGCATGATCGTAGATTACCTAGGCTGCCGAAGACAGATTCCTGGTACTGCGGGAGGCACCATCTGCGAAACCAACAAACAAATTGATGGACATCTGCACAATCAGGAAGACCCGATCAACAGAAAGATGTTTACATCGCACACCACACCACACATGCACACAAATGAAAAACACACACCTATGTACACACACCACACCAAAAATCACTTCGAGCGTAGTATTTTTTCGGGTACAACCCATTTACAGGGCTGCGCCGTGGAACTCCTTCATAATCTATAAGCTCATAAGCCCCATTTTTCAAAACGCGTTTTACTATGTAGGGCCCATGCCACATGTGTTGGAGCTTACCGGCCCCAAGCTTGTCATGCGCTTGATCGTATATGAGGACGAGGTCCCCTTCCAGATACAAAAGGCGCTCTTCCTCAGCAGAAGTGTCGGGTAGAAGTTCCACAACTAATTTCAAAGAAGGAATCTCGCATTCAACCGGAAGAGTTGCTTCCAAACCATACACCAATTGAAATGGTGTGAATCTAGTTGCACTCTTTGCAGACGTCGGTAGGCCCATAAAGCCGAGAACAGTTGGAGGTGCCAATTGGATTTGTGAATACTCAATTGTTCGTTGAAGCATAGTGACCAGAACCTTGTTCATCGCTTCAACTCGGCCATTTGCTCGAGGGTAATATGGCGTTGAGCTATCGTGGCGTAAGCCCAATCTTGAAGTCAACTCGGCCATCATATAATCTCGGAAATGAGTACCATGGTCGGTAATGATGGCTTGAGGGACCCCGAAACGTGCAATGATGTGGTTGAATATGAATTGGGCAGCTGTCTTACCATCGACAGCTAGCGTAGGCATCGCTTCGACCCACTTGGTGAAGTAGTCGACAACGACG
Organism: Pinus albicaulis; assembly: GCA_034641835.2. Taxonomy (NCBI): domain Eukaryota; kingdom Viridiplantae; phylum Streptophyta; class Pinopsida; order Pinales; family Pinaceae; genus Pinus; species Pinus albicaulis. The sequence continues at coordinate 1,291,223,561 of CM076581.1, read as the reverse complement.
ATTATATACGCATGCCCCCCGGTCGAATGAGGGTTATACGTCATAAAATCTACGCCCCATTTTGCAAAAGGGCCGACGGTAATAACATGATGCAAAGGGAGAGGCGGCGCGCGCATCTTGCGCTGAAATACCTGGCACGCATGGCATTTACGGACTGCAACGATACAGTCTTTGAATATGGACGGCCATAAGTAACCTGCTCGCAGAATTTTTCAGGCGGTGGCATATCCGGACATATGTCCACCACGGGCGCCACCGTGGCGGTCATTTAGGACCCTTTCGACCTCTTCCAAGGTTAGGCACCAACGGAGCACCGAATCTACTCCAACGCGGTATAAGGTATCTCCTATGATGCGGTAGGGTTGAGGCCCGATGCCGAATCCGACGTCGGGCATCTTTAGTCAACTCGGGACCGAAATGTGGAGGTCTGAAGATACACAATTATGTCGCCATACCAAGGGTCGCAAGTGCGATAAGGAAAAGAGTTTCGTCCAGGGATATGATCTTCGGAGTGTGAAGGAGTGGAGTTTGTTGGGAGTGAGCATATAAGATCCGCGAAAACGAGTGATTTGGTTGACTTAAAGCGATAGTGAACTCTAATTGAATATATGTCATGGGGTTGCAATCCGAAACCACGGTTGTGCGCAACGGGATGTAGTGGCGAAAGCGCTGCACGGCGTGTCACTGCAGCTAATGCCAACTTCTCGACATGAGCATAGCGTGTTTACGTGTCGAGAAGGTTCCGTGACAGTATAATAAATGACATGTTCATTTCCATCATCGTCATCCTACACCGAACCATCGCTATGGTGCTAAACGCGGCGACAAGATACAAAGTGAAATCACGGTGATAATTAGGAGGTCGAAGCAAGGGAGCATTAACAAGTAACGTCTTCGACTTCTCAAAGGATTGTTGAGCAATTTCGTCCCAATGGAAGGGAACGTTACGCTTTAATAGGCGCGTGAATCCTTTGGCTTCCTCCGCGTAGTTCGGGATAAAGCATCGAAGGAAGTTTGCTTTTCCCTTGCGACTCACGTAATCGATATAACGAGGAGGGTGATGGGAGATTGATGATAGCTTTGACCTTTAAAGGGTCAAGGCAAATTCCGTCTTTGGAGACTATGAATCCCCAAAAGACGGCCAAAATCCACGCAAAGACGCACTTATGGGGATTAAGCCTAATATTGTAGCGCTTACAACGAAGGAAAATCCGGCGGAGATGTTCAGGGGTGGTCCTCTCGCCTAGCCGAATGAGGCGGCAAGTCGTCCCGCGATAAAGGGTCGAACGATATGGCGTATGTCGTGGAAAGCATAAGACATCGCACGTTGGAAAGTGGCTCCGGCGTTCTTCAAGCCGAACGGGAGCTTTTTATACGCGAAAGTACCCCACCGACAAATGAATGCGATCTTGTGTTGATCCTCGGGTAAAATATTGATCTGATTATACCCCCGAGAAGCCATCCATCAAGGAATAAATCTCACTTCGGCACATTCGTTGATAATTTGGTCTATGAACGGAGTGGGATAGTTATCCTTCGGACGAGCATGATTAATATCGCGATAATCAACACGAGACTCTAATAGTACCCTGCTTTTTATTGACAGAGGGACAATATTGGAAACCCATTCCGTGAGGGGGGATGGGATAAATAAAGCCCGCGTTTAGAAGTTTTTCAACTTCCCGCATTTAATCCTTGTTTGGATGCATCAATACATACCAGAGAGTCATGCAAACATCGCGATTTTTTTCAACAAAACGATTAAATTGGCGATGTTTTTGCACGATTTTTTGAAAAAAATCACTAATCGAGAAAAAAAATCGCAATTTTTTTGGTAAAAATCGTGGGGCTATCAAACAACAACCCTATAAGTTCAAAAATCAAATTTTTTTTGTCATTTTTGCGGCCCTTTCATTTTCCCCGACACCCTTTGTTGGCGCTTAATGGATATTTCCTTTATTTTTTCATTTTCATCCTTTTACTTAAATTTTTAACATTACCATGAAATGACTCGGGATGTTTAAGAGTGGTTTCGACCTCATTGGATTTCATATGGAGAAACTAGAATTTTAGATTTCACTCAAAATTCAAAGCAGACTTAATGGTTTTCGTGGATTTCATGGTTTGGGGATTTGCATTGTTTCCATTTGATTCTATTATGTGTAAGGGTATGAGATTAGCATTTGATCAAGAGTATAAAGTCCTTTAAGAACCTTGATGTTGGTGGCATTGATTGTTGAACTTTGTTGATGTTGGTGGTATTGATTGTTGAACTCCCCTACTCGTGGCCTTAACAAGAATGTACCCTTCACTCAAAGGAAAACAAGCTGGTTAGGCATGTTAATATTTTTTCTACTGCATTTTAAGGTTGAGGAGATGAACCCTTCACTCAAACCAAAATCATTGGTTAGGCATGTTAAACTTTTTCAATTTCTATCATGTTATAAGGTTGAGCAATCCAAGTCTGAAAGACTTTGAGCTAGATGATGTTTATGTATCTCTTGTTGATGATCCCATTTCTAGTAGCAATGAATCAATGATGAGTTTCATGAGGAGGAGGAGGAGGAGGAGGAGGTGACACCACCTACCCTCGCTACGGTAGAGGACGTGGTCCGCCTCCTTTAGCTCCCGGTGCTTCAAGATCCGGAGCACAACGAGTCCATTGCCGACCTCGCCGACTTCTTCGTCTAGAGGGAAAGGCTGTTACATTTTCTTGCAAGAGGGGCGAGAGGAAATCAGTAATATAGGTTATTTGGTGCATTCCTTTGTATATAACATTATGACTCATGATATGAAATACATTATTATATTTTTTTGTTGATATTTTGAGGTTGAGTTGAGACTCAAGACTTAGTATTCGAGGACATGATTCACTATTATGTGTGATGCAGCACTAGACATGATATTACACGTCTTATATATTAGTTTTTTTTTCATATTTATGTGTCAATGCATTTATTTTATGTTGTGGGTGCTTTAGATATTAAAAAAAATTGAAAAAAAATGAATATTTTTGTATATGCCGACTTTTTCCCGATTTTTACCGATTTTTTTCCCGATTTTTACGATTTTTTTCCGATTTTTTTCCCCTTGTCGATTTAATCCCGATCGCAATGTTTGCAGCCTTGATACATACAATAAAGTATTTGTCCATGTCGGGTACTCGCAAGATTGGTGCATTGGTTAACAATCTTTTAAGCTCATAAACTGCAATGTGACATTCCTTAGTCCACTCATACCTAACTCCTTTGTGTTGGAGGGTTGTGACAAGCTTTGCAATATTTTGGAACCCTTCTACAAACCTTTGATAGTATCCGGCTAAACCCATAAAACTATGCACTTCATGTGCATTTTTTGGTACCGGCCAATCCATGATTTCTTTTACCTTCTCGGGATCTACTAAGATCCTTTCACCAAACATAATATGACCTAGGTTATGAATCTTCTTCGAAAGAAGGAACACTTGGATAAATTTCCATATAACCCAGGGTGTTCATTGAGGCAAGATAATATTGTTTGCCAATGTTCTTCATGCTTCATGCTCTTTCTCATTTTTTGGAGTAGATGAGAATATCATCTAAGAAGACCCGTACAAAGTGGTTGAGGTACTTGCAGAAAACACTATTCATAAGATTAATGAATACTTGTTAGATCATTGGCCAATCCAAATGGTACCACCGTGAACTCGTAATTCCCAAAGCATGTTCGGAATGGAGTCTTAAAAATTATCAATGTCCTTGATTCTTAATTGATGATAACCCGACAATAGAACAATTTTTGAAAAGACAAACGCTCCTTTCATTTGGCGAAGAGCTCATCAATTCGAAGCATTGGAAACATATTCTTTCTTGTAGCTCGATTTAAGTCGATAGTCTATGCATAGCCACAAGGAATCATCCCTCTTCTTAACAAAAATTATAGGAGCACCCAAAGGTGAAATACTTTGGGTTGGATGTGCCCTATGTCCAATAAATCCTTTAGTCTGAATTTGTGACTCTTGAAGTTTCGAATCCATCATTCTATAGGGTGTTTTAGAGATTGGTTATGCAATAGGTTTTATTTCTATTGTGAGGTCAAGCTCCCTTTTAGGAGGTAATCCTCGTAGTTAATTTGGAAAAAACATATAGAAATTTGGATAACACTAGATATTGCTCAAGGGATGGCCCTTTTTCCTTGCTTACTTTCTTTACTGCATATACCTGACAACCTTTTCATAGGAAACACTTCATTTTTATTGATGAGACGAAGCGTAAAGATACCTTCCCCTTAATACCTCTGGATTTGAATCGTCTCTCCTTCATCATTTATCGGGAGAATTCTTTTTTCATAACATTCCACCCAAGCTTGATGAACTTCCAACCAATCCATCCATATGATGAGGTCATAAGTTCCTAGGGTTGTGACATATACTTTTAACTTAGTCATATAGACCCCTAGATCAACTTTTGCATTCCTCAATGCTTGATGATTCTACTGACTGAAGTTCCCCGATCATGCCATTTCTACTTGTCTAAATTCGTTTTTTATTGCGTGCTTCCAACCCACATTTATTTAATGCATATGAAGAAATGAAACTATCAAGTAGCACCAATATCAAATAAGATTTTGAGTTTTACGCTATTAATGGTAATCGAGGACTCCACTACGGTGGATTGATGTTACGCCATAGGGGACTTCAACGTGGGAGCAATACTATAGCACGTGGGTTCATATTGGGGGGATATATAATGAGGAAAAAGTGACATAATATATTGGGGATATATATGGGGTAAAGGGTTTTTTTATTGGCTATTATAAAAAATGGAGCTCAAATTTAATGAAAAAAATATAAAGGGGTATAAAAAATGTTAATGAAAGAATGGATACCTACAATATATAGTGAAAGTAGGGGATTTTTAAATTGGGAAGGTGTATTGGGTTTATATTAGTAGGGGGGTTAAATAATGTGATTTTTTAGAGGCATTTTCCAATATGTACTCAAATTAAGGGTATTGTTTAATATGCTATGATTGCACGTGATATATTATAGGTTCATTGAGTGAAGCCCCGTGTGTTACTCGCACTGGTCGTTGTTGACTACTATATGGATTCTATGATTACCTTTCCTATTTAATGATTGCTCTTTTTCTTCCCTATGTATCGTACTTGATGAAGCCTCTAGGAAATCACGCTGAAAATGAGGTCCTCCACATCCCCAATAAACAACCCGGGGTGATTCCCTTGTGTCATACTCGTGAGCTTCTAGAAAAAGAGCTTTGTCCTCTTATGTTGCTTCCTCTTGTGCTTCTTCCTCTATTACTAGTTCCTTGAAAGTTCCATTTGAATTACATTAGATCTTGACGATTACTCGCAGATATAGCATTAGTCGCCATAGGAGCCATTGATCCTACTCCTCTAGAATTACATTAGATCTTGACGATTCTGCGGATATAGCATCAATCTGCCATAGAGTCCTTTATCTTACTCCTCTCGAGTAAATCTATTACCATAAGGAGGTGGTCTCGAACTACTCCACCTAAAGAAGTTCGAGGAGTCTTCCCTAAAAATCTTGGTTAGGGGGGTTTTGTCGGCTTGATATCCGTTTTGAACCCTAGATGCTCCTCTCGTATAGCGGGTACATTCAACCGCCTCTCGTTGTTGATGATGGTCTCCACATTCCAACCATGGCCTTGATTTCAAGGTTTAATCCATAAACAAAACACTCATCTTGGCGTTCATCAATATCTAGAATGGGAACGTATTTTACAAGTCATATAAACCTCATTTCATATTCTTCAAATGTTTTTTTAACCTCGGATTAACGTGTGGAAGGCTTCGACTCGATGCTCTTGAAAGCGAGGTGGAAAGTACTTTGTGCGAATTTTTTTCTTCGGACCGCTCCTAGGGAACGTTATCCGATCCGAGATGCAATTGTTTTTCTAGATTTCCCTACCACATAAAGGCACCCTCTCTTAGCTGAAATATAGGGATCTTTGTCTTGGAGGAAGAAGAATATTCTCATAGCACAAAACACCTTGTCATTCCTTCTAGCCACGCTTAGAATGCTCTCCCGGCTCGTCCTCTCGAAATTTTTTGGAAGCTTAATCTTTTGTATCTCCCCTAGAAATATCCTCATGAGGTTGTCTATAAACTAACCCTCTAAACCCCTCTAGATTTCCCTCTTCAATGTGAGTTCGCTCTTCGCCGGTATTGGCTATCAACAACCCTTTTAATGTTTCCAAGATGGTTTACAAAGTGAGCGCATTATAATGGTTAGCTCGGGGGTCAAGCGATTGATGCTAATGGTGGTGTTGGTGGTGGCGATGTTGCCAGAACGACGTCGTTGTTGATATGTGTTTACCATCAAAGCTTTTTTTGGGTCACAATATATAGTCATGAGTATCTAAGGTACCATTTAGATTAGCAAATACACTTCGTATTGATGATGGAATATATTAAATAGAACTAAATAATATAATAAGTTATATGTTATCGACCTTAACTATCATATTGATACATATAAACATTGCATCATTATAATAATACAACTAATATAAAAAATTAAAATATTAATTTTTACAAGGAAGGTGGTTCCCATCATTATGAAATCATCATGGTTGAGAGACGTATTGACCAAACTTTGACAATGTAAATAGTGTTTATCAACTTATCTTACGATGTAATAGCTCGAACTTTAATTTCATCATTAACTTTTAAAAATAGGTCCTTCCCGAGGTGCGGAAAGAACACCTAGTGGAATGCCAAAGCTAAAGGCTAAGCAAAAGGTGTCTAGCTTTATATCACCGATATGATATATATCTTATATCTTATATTATAAGTAAATTTTTTTGACATATAATGATTTTCTATTATATATGTTTTAAAAAACATATATAAAAGAAAATGATTTTCAAAACTTAAATGCTAAATAAAAATAAATAAATAAATAATAATGTATTAATTATATAATAGAAAGGTGGTGTACTTCTATTGTTTTATCATATCTCAAAACATAGGACCTCAAGCATTATGAATAAGAGGACATTCACTTGTTTGTCTTGTTACCCATCACTCCGTGGGTGATATCCATAGGAGAATTTTTTTCTCCATGGTGGACCTCGATCGAGCGACCAACAACCCCTTGCGGCCTTCTTCTAGCTCGTTGCACCATTTCTCCGCCACCTAAGCCGGCCATGTGGTCCCTCACCCATCCGTATCGATCGTATGTTTGAAGGTGGGCCTCCCGAATCTAAATGTATGTCTTGTCATTTGGTAATTGAGTATTGGGTTTACTTTTCGTGGATACTTCCGGACATGGATTGATGGGGGGGATTTGGCGGAAAGAGCGGGCTTTAGTTTGTGCTCATGTCCCCTTGATCTCTTTTGGATGTTACCTTTAGATCTTAGTCCCGTTGGATCTCCTTTATTCACTATTTGGTTCTAGGGTGGTACTACTTGGGAAACCCCGACATTGGGTGTGTGGTCCCATTCCTTTATCCACATATCTTATTTCATTTCCACTCACTATACCCCCCATCCATCATTTCTCCCACCCGGATCCACATTGCCCTGTCCGGGTCCACATAGGGTTAGCCTTCCTATCCCCTTGCCCCCACCTTGGGTCGGGGCACGAAATGATGCCACAAAGGTTGAAGCAGCTAAAATAAAAAGAAAAGGCATAATTGGTCACACTTAACGAGAAATTGCACCACAAAATGCAAAATATGTTCAGGGACAAAAATAATTAACGCGTGGGCAAAAGCCAATACATGAGTTCTATCCCCATACCCATGGTCATAACCCCTGGTTTCATAGGCCCTATATGAGCCTCCTTTATCATTCAAGAACCCACGATTGTCCCAACCCCGAGGGTAATAAACCACCTTACCCAAAGGGGGTACTCAACTGCGATATCTTATACATCATGCTCTTATCCTTTGAGCCCCGAGCAGTTAATTAAATAAATTTTATAAAAGGTGTCATCACAAAAATAGGACCTTGATAGGTTGCCGATCATACCACTTCAATGTAACTATTTCAAACCAATCTTTTGGCTGAGGCTTAGCCTCCTCGACTTGAGAGGCTCTCTCAAGGTTTAATGATATAAGTTATAGATAGATGGCTAACTCTATGGTTTGTGGTTTTGTATGTTTGCAGGGGTTGAAAAAGATGAAGGCTTACTACCATTGGGCTATGGAGTCAACAAGTCGGTAGATTCGAGTGGCAAGATCTCTTGACATGGAAGATGAGAGAAATAGGATTTTTAACAAAGACAATTCACTCAATAACATAGGTCAAAAGCAGTCATTCCATTATTAAAAGGAAGTCATAGCATAGGGTTATGAATTACGAGTAATAATATGGAAATATACTTGCTAGTGTTTCAAGGGTAGTTTACTCACAAGATTCAGAAAAACACGAGTCATCTCATTACTAAAGGAAGTCGAGCACATGGTTGTGAATTTTGAGTAATAGTAATAATATCTATTGCAAGTACTTTAAAAGTAACATATAGATAAAGAAAACATTAAACCCCATGAGAAACTCGGATCCGTCAAGAAGAAAAAAACCTCTCAGTATTACCGATTATAGTCCATAACATAAAGTATCGGTTGGGCCAAAAAATCTCCAACCCATTGCTAATTCGACCTAATGCTTCATATAGATACTTTATAATCTTGGATTCCATGATCCACCATTAGGAGAATTCGAATTCCCATACATGACACCTAATATAACCATAAAACAGTACTTTTAATTACAAAATGACAAGTAAAGCAAGTCTTTGAAGAGTTCTAATCCAAATAGGAGTGAAACTCCCTAAATATGCTTGCAACAACCTTATCTAAACTTTAATACTTCCTTTGATAGCTGCAACCTCATGAGGTCAAATTTGGATGATGCCTTTAGTATTGCTATAAACCCTGCCGATTCATGACCTAACCGTCCTAAAAACCAAGAGACTGAGTTTCTGTTTTTTAGCCCTTAACCTCCATGCTTGTTTTTGAAAAACTTTGCTAGACTTGATGATCTGTTTTGTATATGTAACATGTGTTAACATTCCATAAACACTTCAACCTTCCACCCTGTGCAAAAAGAAGCCTTCGAAAAAATGAAAAAGGAGAGGGGAATATGACCGCGCTACGAAAACAACTTTGTTTTTTGTAGCGCAGATTTTATACCACTCGTAAAAAACACCTTCTTTGACCATTCTTTTTCTTGCTTTTCAACCTGATAATTCATTTATGAACTTGCTCTTTCCACTAGCAATTCTAAAATCTGAAAACCAGCAATCCTTACCTCCCAATTTCATGCAAAAAATGTCAAAACTTCAACTTCAGCGGTTTCATAGCAGCTGCTACGAAATCGCTGTGTATACTCTTTTAACACAGCTTTTTTTCCAACAATTTACAGCTTTTGAGGATATTTTTAAGATTTTTTAAGGATATATGTCAACATAAAATAGCTTTAATGACTGTTCTTCTTCAAGAATGATCTCTTATCTTCATGACAAAACCGATTTAAGGATTTACCATTTGTTGCACTTTTTCATCCGAAAAAATAGATGTTGAGACATAGCTTTTATCTTCTCACCCATAATGTATTTTGAAAAACTGAAGGAGGCTTTTGGAGACCAATTTGTCTTGAACAAAAAACCTCTCTTGGTTTTTTGAAATACCTCTTCTACTGCCTGAAACTGTCTTTGAACAACTTTCGTGTAAAACTGGAAAATTCTGATTTCTGAAAATATGGCTTCAAAGAAAGCCTCATATCTCCCTTAACCGGTAACACTTGTGAGAAAAGTGAGATAGGTTATTGTAGCTGTAGATTTTATTAAGAGAAACCTTCTTCATAATTCCAAAAGACCTTTGCTTGTGGCCAAAAAGTGATATTGAAGTGAACTACTAAAACCAAAACGCGAGTTTTTTTCTCTCAATGACCTTCGAGCGAGCTTTCAGTAGCGCAAGTTGAGTCATAAATTTCTCCCACCTCATAATGAATTTGAAGAAACGCGAGAGACTTTTTTCGTAGTTAAGTATGTTAGGAAGAAAAACCTCTTTTCAGTTTTCAAAAATGAGTTTTCGATTGCTCAAGAACCCCTTTGGAAGTTGACTACTAAAACCAGAAAAAACGTAGTTTTTGATAATAATAAAAAAGGTCGCTTTAGTGGTTTTCGTAGCGCGCTACGAAAATAGCGATGCGTTTCGTAGTGCAAAACTGGTTTTTTACACTGTCGCACTATGAAAACGTGGTTTCGTGGCTTATTGCAAAAACTTTTTTCATAAGTTAAAAAACCTAACTTCTAAATGGATGATGGGAACTTTAAACCATGAAATGAGACTTCCAAACTTAATTTGGAAATGGAAATGATAAATTTGAGACTCAACCCTATTACTTACCCCTTTAAGCATGAAATGACTCAAAACCTATGTAAGACCATGACTAGAAACAAGGTAAACTTTCAAAGTTTAGAAATTTTTTTAAGGTGATAACCCAGTGGCTTCACTTGGGATAGTGTGTCCCCGTGGTACACTAAGACCCGGTAGCTCCGATCGTTGCTATCCATCCTTTTAGAAACAAAAATTACTGAAATTTTGCGAGGTTTCCCATCAAACTTTTAATGGCCTTAACCTCGGGCTTAAGCTTGATTATTTCTCGCAAAGAAGCACTCAAACTATACCCTCTATCGAAAAATGCTCGCTCAACCTTGAGCTTATTTGCACATTCCTAACTACCTTATCAACGCAATCTCCATTTGTAGCTCAAGGAACATGAAACTTCCAATGAAGCCGAGCCATTGATCTCGATCTCGATATTTGAAGCTCTTCACCGCGCGTTGAACCCAAAGTAAATATGATATTGAGATGACCAATGCCACCGAAAATGCATCTCGATGTTCATAATAAAAATGAAATCGAAACACTCGGAGAGTAAAACTCTTCCATGTATTCGCCTATAGGGTCAAAGAAGACTTGATCGGTTTGATGATCCTCATAACTTTCTCAGTAACCTTTAGACAACCGATTCTCGGCCCACACAATATTTCTTTTGTATGCTTTCCAACTCGCTTTTCAAATTGATTTTCAAAAACAATGTATTCTTCCTCAAACTCAAAGGAGAAAGGTGGCAACGACCCTCTCTTTGTTTTCTCGCATAAAAATCAATTGAAAAGACTCAATCTTGATTATGAATACTATGAGATTGAATTTTATATTTTGAAACTTGAATGTCCTTTTCAAAGGTGTTCTCTCGCAACTTCATCCACAAGTTGAATCTTATCTACTGATTTGCACTCAAATGATTCCCGCATTAGAGGACAAGGATAAAGAGAAATTTTCACCCACTTTTTGATCAATGTAATCATCATTTGATGTAGGCTGATGCAAGAAATGACATGAAGAATCAACTTTTTCCCGTACCCGGGGATTGTAGCAAGCATTTTACAATATTTCCTCTTGTCGTTTGAAATGATTCTCATACTCTCGATGATCAAAGGATTGACAAGTACTCGTGCAAATTTTCCTCAAACTCAAAGGATGTGACATGATTTTCATAAGTAAACTCCTTCAGGGTTTAATTTGCATCTAAAGGGAGATGTTATCCTTTTTTCTTGGTGTTATTCTTGGTGATGAAAGGTATTGTCATGAAGGGCCTCCAAAAGTTCTTCATCCATGAACTCATCATCTTCATAACATTTCTGCAAATATTCAATAAAACTCACATAATGTTTACAACAGTCTTTGACCAACAATAAGGAGGGATGACACTCTTTATACATCTCATAAAATGCATCATGGAAATCAACAAGAGAATATAATGAACCATTTGGCAAGCTTTCATACCAAGACCATGCTTTTCCTTCTAAAGTGGTCATAAACATCTTCACGAGACAATATTCAGAAAATGAACCTTAAGATCGTATACATGCATATGGAACCTAACCAAATGAAGAGCAACATTGTCTTTCTTTTCATCTTTAAATATTGGAAGATCATCTAACCATTCAACCTTTGGCATAGGATTTGGAAAACCAGGGATATGAGACCGATTCATAGGGGTATACACTGGCGAGTCATTCTTGCAATGGAAATCATCTTGAAACTTCATTAAGCTATTGATCTTTAAGCAGGGGAGTCACCTTCCAATTTGATTATTTGATGTGTGGAGTCACCAAGGTAGTGCTGTAGCCTCTAACAGCATTCTTAGCTCCCCTGCTACCTTCAGAAGTTCAGCTTCTTGATTTCGGGAATGAATAATCTTCGGTGCTCCCAGCGATACGCACCAAAAATGTTATCACCAAAATAGGACCCTAATAGAGTCGCTGATTAGACCACTTCGAAAGTGTAACTATTTCAAACCAATACTTTGGCCGAGGCTTAGCCTCTTCAGCGTGAGAGGGCTCTCTCAAGGTTTAATTATATAAGTTATAGATAGATGGCTAACTCTATGGTCCGTGGTTTTGTATGTTTGCGAAAGTTGAAAAGATGAAGACTTACTACCATTGGGCTATGGAGTCAACAAGTTGGTAGATTCGGTGGCAAGATCTCTTGAAATGGAAGCTGAGACAAATAGGGTTTTTAACAAATACAATTCACTCAATACATAGGTCAAAACAATCATTCCATTACTAAAGGAAGTCGAGCATATGGGTTATGAATTCTAGAGTAATAATGTGGAAATATACTTGCTAGTGTTTCAAGGGTAGTTTACTCACAAGATTCGAAAAACACGAGCTCATCTCATTACTAAAGGAAGTCGAGCACATGGTTTTGAATTTCGAGTAATAGTAATAAGATCTACCGCAAGTAATTTAAAGTAACATATAGATCAAGAAAACATTAAACCCCATGAGAAACTCGTATCCGTCAAGAAGAAAAAACCTCTCTATATTACCGATTATAGTCGATAACATAAAGCATCACTGGGCCAAAAAAGTCTCCAACCCATTGCTAATTCGACCTAATGCTTCATATAGAGCCTTTACAATCTTGGATTCCATGATCCACCACTAGGAGAATTCGAATTCCCATACATGACACCTAATCTAACCATAAAATAGACTTTTAATTACAAAATGACAAGTGAAATGAGCCTTTGAAGAGTCCTAATCCAAATAGAGTGAAACTCCTAAATATACTTGCAACAACCTTATCTAAACTTTAATGATTTCTTTGATAGCTCGCAACCTCATGAGGTCGAATTTGGATGATGCCTTTAGTCTTGTTATAAACCTTGTTGATTCATGACCTAATCGTCCTAAAAACTAGGAGACAAAGTTTCCCGTTTTTTTAGCCCTTAACCTCCATGCTTGTCTTTGAACAACTTTGCTAGCCTTGATGAATGTTTTGTATATGTAACATGTGTTAACATTCCATAAACACTTCAACCTTCCACTTGTGCAAAAATAAACCTTCGAAAAAATGAAAAGGGAGAGGGAATATGATCGCGCTACGAAAACAACCTATTTTCGTAGCGCAATTTTTATACCACTGTAAAAACACCTTCTTTGACCATTATTTTTTCTTGCTTTTCAACATGAGACTTCATTTATGAACTTGCTCTTTCCTCTAGCAATTCTAAAATCTGAAAACCAGCTAGTCCTTACCTCCCAATTTCATGCAAAAAATGTCACAAAACTTCACCTTCAAGCAGTTGTGGTATACTCCTCTAACACAATTTCTTTTCCAACAATTTACAGTTTTGAGGATATTTTAAGATTTTTTAAGGATATATGTCAACATAAAATAGCTTTAATGGATGTTCTTCTTCAAGAATGATCCTTATCTTCATGACAAAAAAGCTGATTTAAGGATTTACCATTTGTTGCACTTTTTCATCCGAAAAATAGATGTTGAGACAGAGCTTTTATCTTCTCACCCATAATGTATTTTGCAAAACTTAAGGAGGCTTTTGGAGACCAATTTGTCTTGAACAAAAACCTCTCTTGGTTTTTTGAAATACCTCTCCTACTACCCAGAAAGCTGTCTTTGAACAACTCCGTGTAAACGCGGGAAAATTCTGATTTCGAAAAATATGGCTTCAAAGAAATCCTTGTATCTCCCAACTGGTAACACTTGTGAAAAAAGTGAGATAGGTTATTGTAGCTGGATATTTTATGAAGAAAAACCTCCTTCAGAATTCCAAAAGACCTTTTCTTGTGGCCAGAAAGTGATCTTGAAGTGAACTACTAAAACCAAAAAGTAGAGTTTTTCTCTCAATGACTTTCAACGGCTTTGTAATGCAAGTTGAGTCATCAATTTCTCCCACCTCATAATGAATTTGAAGACCGAGAGACGTTTTGTAGTTAAGTATGTTAGGAAGAAAAACCTCTTTCGGTGTTCAAAAAATGAGTTTCGACTGTTCAAGAACCCCTTTGAAGTTGACTACTAAAACTGAAAAACGAGTTTTGATTAAAAAAGACGTTGCTTTAGTGGTTTCGTAGCGCGCTACGAAAATAACAGCTTCATGTAGCGCAAAAATGGGTTTTTTTACATTGGTGCGCTACGAAAACGTGGTTTCGTGGCTTATTGCATTCATAATTTGAAAAACCTAACTTCTAAATGGATGATGGGACCTTTAAACCATGAAATGAGACTTCTAAACTTAATTTGGAAATGGAAATGATAAATTTGAGACTTCAACCCTATCACTTACCCCTTTAAGCATGAAATGACTCAAAACCTATTTAAGACCATGACTAGAAACAAGGTAAACTTTCAAAGTTTAGAAAATTTTTTTAAGGTGATAACAAAAGGAAAAATGAATATAAAGAAGGGTGGAGAAATAAAGGCCGAGGCACTTCATATACCACGATTGCTCCCTTCTACACATTATATACCTAGGTGTGGGCTTTCCCCTTATCTAGCTACCGCTATGCCCCAATATGTGGCCTAGGATTGCCCCCTCTCATTCCCTACTCCATTTCACTTATTTATCACTTGATACCCCCATTGGAGGGATGTACCTTGCAGATACAATCCCCCTTCAAGGGTTGAAACCACCTAATAAGGTACTTGGCTAACCCCCTTTGGAGCATGGAGACACTAGCACATGCCAAAGCTCACTATGGAAGGGCATGCCATTGTGAAGTGCCCACTTTGTTATCCATGGTCCGTAAGATCGTTTACACGATTACTATAATGACTTGTTGTACTGGAAGGCTAGGGAATGCATTGGATCTTGTCACGAGATTGCGGTGGTTTCCATTTAGGTTTGGTCTCCTATACGAGGTCCTAACCCTCGGAGGGATATGTTCGGAGACTACTAGCGATCCAATTTTGGGATGATTATGATGTGCTTGGTACATGCCCAACGAGCCCCACAGGAGCCCCACACTTTTGGCAGGCATCCCAAGACTTGTATGATATCATGGTAACGTTAATTCCATCACTCAATCCCTTGCAGAGGATCTACATGCATCTTCAACTCATACGGAGATCCATGGGGTCATTGGTGTGCCCCCATGGATCTCCATTGGGAGACACCATAAGTCTACTACTTGGAGAACAAGGGGCCACCCCCTTGTCTATCATATTTTGAGGAGTTTATTCATCATTATGGCACTTCTTGAGATTATTAGGCCTTTGGAGGGCCCCACAACATGCGGATATTATTATTTGACCTCACGGAGAGGCTTATTATTCCATTTTGTGAGCTAGTTTGGTGGGCTTTTCACCAAAAGTGGTTTTATTTGCACATTATTTTATTATTATGGACTAATGTAGGCTCTTAGGATAATTCGAACTCCTAAAAGGGGTATAAATTGATGTTATTTGGATTCATTTGTATCATCACTTGACTTGGGATCTCTCTCTCTCTTAAGAGAATTTCACATTTTTTCCTTGGTGGAGATTTTTGTACGATGGATAAATTTTGATGTATGGATTTGGGCTATTTCTATTTTGGACCTTCTTATGTGCAAATGTGATGTTAATTGGATATACTCTCTAACATTGTAAGTGTAAATCTGATGCTATTTTTCTTGCCGCATACTCTGTTGAATTTCGCTATAATTAGGGCTAGTTGTTACATGATTGAAATGTGAAATTATGTATCTATTTAGCTTAATCTATGTATGGGCCATTGTTAAATGAATTAAATTTCCTAGAGATCATTTTATCTCGATAAGCTTTGCACCATTTGTATGAAGTATAAACGCTTGAGGTTACTTTTCTTATCTTTCTCTTAACATTGGACGAAGTTGACTTTCGGGGCCTCCTTGAACAAGAAACCAAATACTTATTCATTATTATCGTTGAATCCACATCCCCAAGTGAATTAGGCATTGGTCCCCAACAAATGGGTGGTCAATTTCCCCTTTTCCCCAAGTCTAGCCCCATTAGGTTACCTAGGGCATCAAATTCCCGTGAATCTAGCCATAGGAAACTTCGATCTCATAGGGGCAATTGTGCTTGTGGGTCCCCTCATCGTCCTCCGAAATTTGGGCAAATTCCAACGATGGAATCTCCCAATACCTCAAGCCTTAGTTCTAGGACCAAGTCTTGCCCTCGTGTTTCCCAAGGCTAGCACCTAGCAGGGATCAATTTGACCTTTTGAAGTAAAAAATTATTGTTTTATCCCTTCCCCTCACCTTGCCCAAGATAGGAGCATCATTGTTGCTATATTCCTTCCCCGAACCTAGGCCGGGTCCACTTGGTCTCGTGGTCTCCGATTTGTTGTTAAATACTATTCATCAAGGACTATTTGGGAACCCAAGTTCTTATCGATTTTATGGATTGGGAAGTACCTATTCAAGTGGTACCCTTCATCCTCACCCTCCAATTCTCACCCCACTTCCCTTTGAAGATCAAGTCCCTCGCTTAAAAGGAAAGCAAGTCTCACTCTTTATTTTATCCTAGGGAAAGGGTTTATGGGGTCACTTCACACCTATTCATTAACATATATTTCACAAGTGGCTTCCCCAAAACATCGGGCTTCCTTCCATCGATGAAATTTCGTAAAGGGCGAGGGATCCCTAGCTGTGGTGACAAGTGGGCTAAGTCTTCACCATTACCCTTAACCTAGTAATTTCCCTCATGGGAACCCCTTTAGGCTCTCTCGCTGTTTGTGTGGTAATATTTCTGGCACCATTGTCTGTGAGCTAGAAGCGGGTCTACCTCTCCTATGAATCATTGAGGAATTGAAGCATTAATGACACTCTCATTATTCTCTCCGGCGACTCCATTCATTTTCAAAAGCCCCTGGTTTTCTTGAAGGTGATAATATACTCCTTTAACTAGGTGCTTTGCAAGAATAAGGGAATGTGAACCATCACTTGTTGGGACCGCTCTTCTTCCCCGAGTTTGAAAAAGTCGGTGAACCCACTCCAAAAATGGTAGGGACTTCTAGCAATGACAAAGACAAGATGACCAACATGATGAAAGACATTTGGTTAGTGTATTTTCTCCTTTGAAGTTGAGTGACGATCCAAAACCATTACTCGAAAATTACAACCAATGGTTACCCGTGTTCAAGGGAGATGCCGCTATGAGTGCTAGTGACTTTGTTGAAGAATTTTACTAGCGCATGTCCCCTAGGATGATCTTTGATGAAGATAGGATCATGATGCTTTTTGTTTTATCACTCGAGGGACAAGCTAGAGAAAGGTACCTTAGTCTTCACGGATGCATTGATAACTGCGACGAATTTGGAGACCTATTCATGAAAAGACGTTCTTGAAATTCCCAAGGGACCTTCAACATTGAAAAGTTTTATCAAATATTAAGTGCAAGGGAATAAATTCGAGAATTCATTCAAAAAGTTTGATAGGGTTGTCCGAGATATCCCTCATCACCTAAAGCCCTTTGATGCCAACATCCTTGATAAGTTTGTCAAAGTTGTAGGGGGGCCACCTAGCTTATGCCTTGAGAGACAAGAAACCCTCCACATTGGCCAAAGCTATAGAGATGGCAATGCAAGTTGAAGAAAACCTTCGTATCTCAAAAAATGAGTGTTGATGACTTCCCCAAAGCCAAAACTCGAGACTAAGAAGGAGAAATCAAAAGATCAACATGAAGAAACCCTTTCCGGCTATCCTCAAGAAGATGGAAAGGCTTACCGAGGAAGTCCATTCACGAGATCAAATTGTCATGAACAAAATCACCACTTTGGAGAAGGCTCTAAAGGTCAAGTTATAATCCGAAAGGGAAACCTTTTCCAAGAAGTCAAAGTGAGGAAGATAGCCTAGCTCATTTCAAGTTCCTTAGCTCCAACCAATGCAGTGGACCAAGATTCATCCTCTCGGAGATGAGCCTAGTGAGAGTGCCGAGAGTGATGATGATGAAACAAACAAGCAAACTAACCTTGTATAATCTGGATTTATTCAACATTCTACTTGGGGGTTCATACACACATCCTCCCATGAATGAGGTCAAAACCAAAGATGAGAAAGAGGAACCTATTCTAAATGCCGATGAGCGTGGTGGAAGATTCAAAGGGGTCCAATATTCACGAAGAGCATATAACAAAGACCTCTACAACATCCAAAGAGCCTAACAAAGAAAACTCTTCTCAAGCAAGATCCTCCCAAAAATGTCCCCTCTAAAGAACCTCCCAAAGAGAAAGCCCTTTCAAGAGATCCTCCGAAAAAGGATTCCCAAACTAAAGTTGAACCTAAAAAAGGCCCTCAAAAGGGAGGAAACACGAAAAAGAAAGAAAATCGAAAAATATACTCGGGCTCATCATTGACATGGATGCTGCTATGTGGGAAGATGATTGTATCCGCGCCTTTGAAAAGAGATTGCTGCTTTCAGCAACAACAACAAATTAAGAAGTCCTTGGGTTTTGAAGAGGAAGAACTACATGAAGACTTGCAAAACATTCACAAATTCCGATGTGTAACCCCAAACATGAACCTTTTATGCTCACTTTGGCTATCGATGACCTTTAACTCCATAATTGTGTGCTCGACTAAGGGGCTTCCACAAACATCATGCCTTTAAGTGTTATGAAGCAATTGGGTCTCAACATCACCGAACCATAAAGAAGTTGTGTGGATTTAACTCCAAACCCTGTGGAAGTGGAGGGTCTCATTAAAGATCTTAAGCGACTCTTTGGCTAGGAACCACGACATATCTCTTCTCATGGATATTGTTGTCATTGATATTCCTAATGTGTGGGGATGTTGTCTATCTAGGAAATGGGGAGCCACCGTTAGGGGGTGATGTTCCGGATGGACCTATCATATGCTACCATCCCTCAATCCGATGGGACCCCTTTATCCTTCATAGAGAACCCACCTACCTATCTCATGTGATTGAGCCTAGGCCCTATTATGAAGCACAAGACATTGAGAAACCTTCTTCCATTCTCCCTTCACGAGAGGTATGTATCCTAAAAAGGCCATCTCACAAACCAAGCGAAAAAGGTGAGCTTTGAAAAAGAATATAAAGTAGGGGACTTGGTCTTAGTGGAGAAAGATTTGGTTTCTGTCAAAAGATTCATGGGAAAGTTGGGGATGACTATTACTACAATGCTAAACTCAACGACAAACTTTGGCCTCGGGCCCTAATCAAAATAGGTCGCATCACTCCTTTCATTGATACTTGACGATGTATTATACGCATGTTAGAGTAGGATGCATTGCATGAATATTTTTGCATTAGAACTAGCCTCATATGATATTTCTCATGATAGATTCGCTCGCATTTAGATTAAAAATTGCATATTTTATTACTTGTTGATTTTATGAGCTGAAATTAAGCATGAGTGATCATAAGACACCGTGAAAAACATGTTTCCCCGTGCGCTTTGATCATTGACATGTCGTATAACGGAGTCTACGGTGACCAAGAGATTGTTGAGTTCTCGTGACCTCCCGCTCGAGTAGCCTCGCCTCACTTCTTCGAGAGATCACATCCCGGTTGAAGCCAAATGTTACCCACCACTTCATGGGTGATATCCCTAGGACACATTTTTCTCCATGATGGACCTCAGTTGGCAGCCAACAACCCCTCGCAACCTTCTTCTAGCTCGTTGTTCCATTTCTCGCCACCCGAGCCAACCATGTGGTCCCTTACCCATCTATATTGATCGTATGTTTGAAGGTGGGCTTCTCGAATCTAAAAGTATGTCTTGTCATTTGGTGATTGAGTATTGGGCTTTACTTATCGTGGATACTTCCCGACATGGATTGATGGGGCGATTTGGCAAAAAGAGCGGGCTTAGTTTGTGCTCACCGCCCCCTTGATTGCTTTTGGATGTTACCTTTTGATCTTAGTCTCGTGGGATCTCCTTTATTGACCATTTGGTTCTAGGGTGGTACTACTTGGGAAACCTCGACTTTGGGTGCATGGTCCCACTCCTTTATCCGCATATCTTATTCCCCTTTCCATTCACTATAACCCCCATCCATCATATCTCCCACCTTGGTCCACATTGCCTTCTCGGGTCCACATAGGTTAGCCTCCTATCCCCTTTGTCCCTAGATTTGGTCAGGCGGAATGATTCTCGGAGGTTGAAGCAGAGAAGAAGCATAATTGGCCACACTTAACAAGAAATTGTACCACAAAAATGCAAACAGATGGTCGGGACAAAAATGATTAGCGCGTGTCAAAAAGCCAATACATGAGCTCTACCACATACCCATGGTCATCACCCTGGGTTCCACAGCCCTAGATGAGCCTCCTTTATCATTCAGGGAACCCATGATTGTCCCAACCCTAGAGGGAAATAAAGCTGGGCCCACCTGCAGGCGGTACTCACTCGCTATATCTTACACATCACGCTCTTATCCTTTAAGCCCCGGGTAGTTAATTAAAGAAAAATTCATAAAAGGCAAAAGGCATATAAAGAAGGGTGGAAATATCAAGGTCAGGGCACCTCATGTACCGCGAATTTCTCATTCCTACACATTATATATCTAGGTATGGGCTTCCCATATCTAGTTGCCCCTATTCCCTAATATATGGTCGAGGATCGCCCCTCTCATTCCCTACTCCATCTCACCTTTTTATCACTTGCAACCCCCCATTGAGGGTTGTACCTGGACATAATTATCCCCTTTAAGGGTTGAGACCACACTAATAAGGTGCTTGGCTAACCCCCTTTGGAGCATGGAGACACTAGCAGATGCCAAGTGCCATTGTGAAGTGCCCACTTTGTTATCCATGGTTTGTAAGCTCGTTTACACGATTACTCTAATGACTTGTTGTACCGGGAAGGCTAGGGGACGCATTGGATCCTATACAAGATTATGTTTTCCACTTTAGGGTTTGGTCTCCCTCATACGGGAGTCCTAACGGAGGGATACAGTGGCACGTATAGGGTGTGCATGAGAGCCATAGGCCTCCACAAGCGTAGAGAGCAACACTCCACGCATCCCCACCGTATGTTTCGGAGACTACTAGTGATTCACTTTTGAGAGATGATGATGTGCTTGGTACACTATGCCTACAGCCCCACAGAGCCCCACACTCTTGGCAAGTATCCCAAGACTTGTACGATGTCATTGCAACATTAATTCCATCACCAAGCCCTTACAGAGGATCTACAAACATCTTCAACTCATATGAAGACCAATAGGGTCATTGGTGCCCCCCACACCCACTGGGAGTAACACAGTCTACTACTTGGAGAACAAGGGGCCACCCCCTTGTCCATCATATTTTGAGGAGTTTATTCACCATTATGGCACTTCTCCCGGAGATTATAAGGCCTTTGGAGGGCCCCACGACATATACATATTATTATTTGACCTCTAGAGAGGCTTATTATTCCATTTTGCAGAGCTAGTTGGCGGGCCTGTCACCAAAAGTGGTTTTGTTTGCACATTATTTTATTATTAGGGGATAATGTAGGCTCATAGGCTAAATTGAACTCCTAAAAGGGGTATAAATTGATGTTAGTTGGATTCATTTGTATCCTCACTTGACTTGGGATCTTCTCTTAAGAGAATTTCACATTTTTTCCTTGATGGAGATTTTTGGATGATGGACGAATTTTGATGGATGGATTTGGGCTATTTCTATCTTGGCGCTTCTTATGTGAAAATGTGATGCCGGTTGGATATACTCTAAAAATTGTAAGTGTAAAAGTGATGTTATTTTTCTTGTTCGTCGCATATTGTTGGATTTCGCTATAATTAGGGCAAGTTGCCGCATGACCGAAAATGTGGAATTATGTATCTATTTAGCTTAATCTATGTATGGGCTATTGTTAGATGAATGAAATGTCCTAGATATCATTTCATCTTGATAAGCTTGCACCATTTGTATGAAGTATAAATGCTTGAAGGTCACTTTTTTAATCTTTCCTTTAACATTGGACGAAGTTGACTTTATGGGCCTCTTGGAACAAGAAACCGAATTATTATTCATTATACTTGACTCCATATCCCAAGAAGTAGGCATTGGTCTCTCGTTGAAGCCTAGAAAATTTCGCTTCAAACATTGGGGAAAACCACCCTGCCGGACCTTGTGAGCCGCCTCCTTTTCCGTTTGGTATGGTGGCTCCGACTTTGGATTTAAAGGACCAGCTTCCTTATAACTAAATGGGTTGGTGATGGGTTGGATTTGGATGAGTGGAAGTGGGACTAGATTGACTGAAATAAAAACTATCTAATTAAACTAAATGCCGATAACGAAATTTAAAACTAACCTCGGCAATCATATGTGAATACAACTTAGAATTATTCCAATTTGACAATAACCATAAAAATGTATTAAAGTTTAATTGAAATTGTGCAAGTAACAAATAAAGATAACTCGTTTAAGAAATTAAACAGTTATATTAGCATATTGTATTCATCATAGTATACCATCTATATATATGCTTATGAAAGATAACATTTCAATTATACTCAATGATAAATAAAAAGAAACGTTATGAAAAAAACAAATATATATAAATGATAGCAAATTTTAAAGCGAATATCATATGACAAAGGAAATTAACAAGAACAGATAAAAATAACTTATCCATCTTGAAAAGCTTTCAAATGAAATATGATATTCTAATCCAATAATTGATGCGTAATCAAATCCAAAGGCATTTAAATGCAACACTTCAAAGATAATTTCAACCCAAAATCACCGTATGTGATCCTTTATAAAATATAAGAGGCAATGGAGTACGAAATGTAATCTCCAAGTCAAAGATATTACAACCCGCATCCCTTCTCTAAATGAGAGGGATTTAAATAAGAAATTACATAAAAACGTAATCCTACTACTACCGCTACAATCTATCAAATTAAAAAATTTAAATACTATCTTAAAATGAAACCGATTCATTGCTTTTCTTTCTCGCTCGATGTAGCCAAGTTGCAAATTTTCAAAGATATTCGAGCCTCGCAGGATGACTCATCTCGAATGTAACCGTCCAAAGATATGTGGCATCGGAAAATTTCCTGAATTAAACAATCAACAACATTTGAAAGGAATTTAATAGCCATTTGTTGATTGTATGCCTTAATTAAATAAGTCCACATATTGTCCCAAGATATTTCAAGTTTGTTGATCTGTTGACTTTTATTCATCATTTCTTCTTTTCCATTTGCAATCGATTTCTTTGACCTTAAAGTGTAACCGCCCGGGAACACAATCTCGAAATGAGATTAATTGAATACAAGCTATCATTGATAAATTGTGTTATATTACTCATCATGCTTCTAGCTCTTGATATTGCTCTCTGGCCATTAACTGATGTTCCCATTCTCGTAAACAAGATTTCTTTATGTCTTTCTTTTCTATCCTAGGAAGATTAGCTTCTCTTCCTTTTCCGTATCTTGCCAAGTAAGAAATTCGTAAATCTTTTCATCGTAAAGATCATCAATTTCTTGCCCGAGAGTAATAATGTCTCCGGATCAAGGATGATGTGATATCACAAAATGGTTCTCATTATGATAATTTTGCACAAAATTCATTCAATTGATGAGACAACAGCTTTTTATTAACTTCAAGAGCTTTCGATTTGAATTCACTTAATTTAGGAAATCTTTGAACCTATCTAAAGTCGCTTGAAATTCTTTTTTCCGTACGATCTTCGCATTCTTTCTCATTTTGCAACAAATCTTGTAACTTGGAAATTTCTTGATTCAATTGTTGTCGTTTTGCCTAAGACCAAGCCATCAACTTTCTTCTTCTCGTGGGTGTCGTTCTTCTAACTCTTTTAGACCTCGAGCTCTTGATCTTGTAATCATTGCTCCACCGAGCAATCTTTTGTTGATTTTCATTAGCTTGTTCTTCATAAAGCATATGGAGATATTTTCGAGTCATTAACCGAGAAACTTCGCAGCTTTATCTATTGTTGCCGCTATATGCTCCCGCATATTGTGACACTTAGTGAGACCTCGCATGATTCATCAGTATTCTTGTAAACAATATTCATGAACTCCTCCCCGTGGAGTGGAAAACATGTCCCGATCCATCTTCCTTCTTTTTCTCTCGTTTTCTAACAACATTATGTTTAGGGCTATAAAATACATCCAAAGGAGGGATCTCCTCAATCTTCAATACAATCTCATTTCCCGTAGGATGTTCAGAATGATTTCGATGTCCCGATCTTCTTGCTCTTTATCTTTATCCGTTACCCTAATTGTTGAGCGAATTGATCATATTGTTTCAACAATTGAGAGGAAACATTAAGATCAAGCAGAGTCTATAATTTTCTCGCATTTTCTTTTCCTTCCACCGTGTATCCGTTTTCTCTCGTATTTGTTCCCTCGGCTCAATGGTTTTGTTATCTCGATCCTCCTTTTTGATTATGCACATTAGTATCGCACTTGTGCATTTTTCTTTTGTTTGAGCCGGTGGACCGGGACGCATTTACATCGGATTTTCCCATCGCATTCCCTTTCTCAACACGTTTGCCATCGTTGCTCACCTTTTTTAGTATGTACGTTGGCCGGTTAATAGCCGATTGTGTAATGACTTACCGGCGTGCATGTTTCTCCCGGTGTTTTGCCGTATGCCCTCTCGTTTCGACCCTTGTATAGGAATCCCGCCTGGTCTAGAGGAACTTTCAACAATCTTTGACTTCTAAATAACAAAAATTTATTCATTTCTTCCTTCTCGGAATTTAGACTTGGCCAAATCATAAACTTGAGGAAAATCATTCAACGAAACAAACAAATCATCAAACTCATCCGGTTCATGCTCAAATCGAGCAATCGAAACCGAAGCAAGAACATTAAAAGCTATCCGTCGTGGATCATACTGCCTCCCCCGGAATGGTCGCAAATTTAAAACCCTTTATTTTGGCGACTTCCTTTTCTCGTATGTTTGAATTCATTCAAAGTAAAAATGACCACAATTGAAAGGGAATGGAGGCCACATTCTTTCTTACTATTGCTTAGAGCTCGGATATTCCTTCAATCGTTAATTGATAGGAGATTTCCGGGCGAGAAGTTTGTCCGAAACAAAAAGAGGAGAACATGGGGTTCCACAATACTCCGAAAACTCGATGTATGTGAATTTTCTTCTCCAAACCAATCTCCTATTGAGGATAAGTCACTTTAGCTTTGTTTCCAAGAGAATCTAGGAGAGAAACGATTGAAAAATGGCTTGAAAGACAGGATAAGGAAACCGTGACATATTCTATACACATGATTCTCTGAACAGAACTTTCCAAAGAAGTTTATGATATATATGAATCGGGGTGGATCTTTGAGAGTCCATTTCCATCCTAACAAACTCGACCAAAAAAAACAAAGAGCGTCTAGAATATAAGCAAAAGAAAAAAGGGAGAGAATTTCAAATAGGTTTTATCTTGTCCGTACTCGAGTATTCTATTAGCCATTCTATCGATATAATAACAACCCAAGCCCATAATGCCTTAATTGATAGTACCAAGATTAATGGGACCATTTGTATAGAAAACCTAGCGTAATTGTCATTACCAAATAATCTACACATCATGGCAACCGCATAGCAATACTCTGGGGTAAGAGGGAATCTACTCTAATACATACCGATGATTCATTTCTCGTGCTTCTCAGATTTTTCCTTTAATCTTTGATAGGATCAGATTGAACTTTATTATTATCAAGAACCTCTTTCGTTGATAAATTCTTTGTTATAAACCTCTGTGGACTTCCAGAAGATGATACATTGCCTTAATGTCTTCTCGCTTTAAACGACCCAAAAAGACACTCTAGAAGCCGAAACAAACATTCTGGCCCTTATTTTCACACTATCGATGACCCATCGAATCACATCATAATAAGGCATGATGTTGCTCGGGGCCGCAATTCGATGTAGAAATGAATTTGCAAGTGATTTTTCGCACCGTGAGTCGGAATCTCGAGCTATCTTCTATCCGGGAACTCGATGCCTTTTCTACCGTGACTTTAGGGTTTTCTTTCTCCAATAGATTATAAACTCCTTCCCACGTCATTCTTCCGAGCCCTCGCATGATGTATCCGTAACTAGTCTCGCCTTTGTCGCTTCTTCTTTGAGACTCGTAGGAGTCTCAACAAACTTAATCAACAATGGGCCTTGGTTCTCCTCGCTCTCTTCGACATTTCAGGCTTGATATTACTTCCCTTTGTCTGTGAATGAAAGGGTTTGGTGTTCCTTGATTTTGCAAGACAATAAACTTTCATGACAAACAAGCAACTTGAAAGGAACGATTATGAACTCAGGATTCATTATTTATTTGTCTCGTATAACACGTAAATGTCACACTCATGTATTTAAAACCGAATCATAAACCAATATTCATTTGATTTGCTATTGAATACCAACGTACAATTGGAGATTTGACGCTTGTGAAATATTATAATATTTACCTATCTTGAATTCTTCGAATGTAATAAATGTCATGTATCACCGTATCGAAAGTTTTGAAATGGTACATAAATATCATAATACGTATTTCTCGATTTGCCGATTGCGATTGCAAACTTTTTCCAATTTCCGATTCGATGGTTATAGATCGCAATCGGGGAGTTTCAATCGAAAAGAATTGTTAATGGCTTTCTCCGATTTCCGATGGTGGGGTCTACCATATAAAGGTTTTTCTCATTTAAACGAAAGAATGTTTGTTTTCCTTTTTTTATTTTTTTTTTATTTTTATTTATTTTTATTTTTATTTTTTTAATATAATAACGCGCATCGCATCGTAGAATTTTAAATTGTCCGCAAAGAATTCATTAAAAAGTGTTCCGATCATGCGATTGCGATTAGGCGCATCGCATTGGAGGTATGTAAATGCATAATTTAAACCCTATGCGATTGAACTAATCGCATCGGAGAATTTGAGCTTTTATGTTAAATTTTCCTCTAAGGATTTCTCCGATCTCCAATTGCGATTATTATTCATGAGACTTTTTACAATTGACTTTTTTTTATATGATAAGGTCTTTTATATTTGATCGGGTCGGAAATTTTGAATTTTGTATTTTGTTTGTAAACAAACAAAGATGAGATTTTTCAAAACAATGAATCTTTATTTCTAATTCTTTTATTTCTATAAAAAGAAAAAGGGACCCTATTTCTAAATGAATTTTATTCTAAAATTAAGAAAGGGAGGTTGTCAGATAGTACAACAATTGGCGACTCACCGAAAGAACCAGCTTATCTCTCGAAAAAATAAAACGAATATTATATTTTTAGTAAGTAAAGATTTTTAAAGATAATGAAACTATCCTAGGATAATCAAAATAAAATCTAACTTATGAAAAAGAATAAAAATTACTTACAATTTCTTTCTAATTTCTTGAGAATAAAAACATTTTTGGGTTATCTCAAGCTGATTGGTGTTAATAGTAAAGTAAGTGGATTTCTCCAAGTTTGGTTTTATAATATACTCTATTGTCATGTATTGCCTCTCGCTCAGCTCGCAAACGTTCATAGTTTCGACAGGTTACCTATTAACCATTAACTATTCATTGTCCCATCCAACTAAGATTATGACTTTTTAAAAGCAATCATAAGACATATTATCTCATGTTTTTTTGTCTTTTATTTATTTTTTATTTTTAAGAGCCATTGTTCCCGTTTGGTAGCCAAATTAATAACAATGCCATTCACTAGTTGTAATTAAACTCGAATAAGCCGGCTCGTGATGAGACCCCTTGTCTTATTTATAAGCCATTACCCCGTTTTGTTAAAAGCGCATTGGTAATGTCGGGCCATTACTTCTTATGAATATGGTAAGTCACCATGATGAGACCTCTTATCTCTTAATTTTTTTGCATAATCTCTTAGAATTACATTCTAAAAAATCACAACCTAAATGGATGGGGTGAAATAGTTTTATCCTTAATAATCAATGGATGACACCGAGTTTTTTGAGTACCAAGACTTGAATAATCTTTACTTTTATAGATAACCTTTCTCTCGCTTAATAAACTTATAATGATTTACATTCCTCAAGTTTTCAAAAGATCATGCAAATAATTGGAATAATCTTTCAAAGTTTAACATCTTATTTAAAACTATCGAAGGACTATGATCATTTCTTTAAAAATTCTTATTTACATAAAATAAATATTTATAATATTCTTCCTAAGAAATTTTCTAAGTAGTAAACAGTCAATTAGAGACTCATTAACAACCTTTATTTGTAAAAACAATTAGAAACTCTGCAGAAAAGAATATGTACAGTTTAAGAAGGGGTTACCTCCTTATGAAAAGAATTTCTTCAAAATAAGCCCATTTACATGAAGAGATTCTCTCTTACCTGTTAGATTTTGGAATATAAATGTATTTGAGCCTATCTTTTCAACGATCTGAAATGGTCCAAGCCACATTTTCTGAAACTTGGTATGCTTACCTTTTTCTTCATGTGCTTTATCCCATTTCGTAACAAGATCACCACCGACAAAATTTTTGAGCCGGGTAGAACTTGCATCAGTAAAAGAAGATTTTACAAGCCGTTGATGTTTTTCATGAATAATTTTAGCTTTATCTCTATCTTCTTCAGTTTAAGGATTTGATCATATCTCAATTGAATGGATGAAGAATGATTTTCTTCAATAAATCGTACTAGGGCTAATGATGGAAGAGTCAAACTTGATGGTATCACAAATTTTCTTTTCCATAAACTAAATTGAAAGGTGAAGTTCCTATTGAAGCTTTTTTAAAGGATACGATCAGCCCATAATGCAAAGATTAAAGACTTGTTAATTCTTTTGATTTTGATCAATAGTCCTTTTAATGATTTTGATGAGATTTTTGTTATGGATTCACCAACCATTACCTTGTGGATAATAATTTGCCGAATATTTCGCTAAAACCTCTTTGATCGCAAATTCTATTAAACTATTTCCGAAAAATAAGATGCATTATCAAAGACAAGAGCTTGAGGTACACCAAACCTGGTTATGATGAATTGATCTATGAAATCAATAATTGCACGTAATTCGACTACCTTCAAAGGGATTGCTTTACCCATTTCTCAGAAAAGTAACGCTTGCAAGAAGAATGTATTTGTGTTGTTTGGAAGAATGAGGTACTATCTCACCAATAATGTCAAGCCCCCATTGTTCAAATGGTTGCTCAATACTCACCGGTTGCAAAGGAAAAGCCGGTTTCCTTTGTCTTCCACTTGCAACGCTAAGTAAATTCTCGCACTTCCTTACGTAGTCATGTGTATCTTTAAAAAGGGTAGGGTTGCACAACTGTAAAGACGAATTATTTTGTGAGCCGTGGTATCACCTCCAAAATGACCTCCGCTCGGTCCATCATGCAATTTCGCAAAACCTTTTCGCTTTCGTGCCTTTTCAAGACATCTTAATAAGATTGAATCATAATTTTTCTCGAATAACACATTATCAATTATCTCATATTTAATAGCCTTTAACCTTAAAGCATGTTTTCTCTTATACCGAGATTAGAAGGAGCATACCCATTTTTCAAGTAATAGATGAGATCGCCGTACCGAGATTCAATCAGAACACTTATCCGACTTACTTGAATATCTTGATTTTCTAGTATGTTATGAGCTCCCGCCAATAACCCGCAAAAACCTTGTCCTCTAACAATCTTAGCCGGTTTAATATCAACATCATATTCTTGCAAAGTCAAGTACCCGCTAGTCGTTTTTCTCCTACTTTCCGAATTAATAATTGTCTCACCGGAGAATGGGACAATGATTTTTGTATGAGTTTTCAAGAGAAAAATGTCCGAAATGATTGATTGATTTAAACACTAAGAAAGGCTCGTTTTTTCAACATCGGAATAATTAAGCTCGGCCCTTGCGTATTTGGAGTTAAAGAAAGAAATTGGTGCTTCAATTTTCTGATCGTTGAGCTCTATTAAAATGCTTGCATAGGATGTTCCTTTGCTAACGTATACAAAATAAAATCTTTAGAAAAATCCACAGTATTCAATGCCGGTGCATTAATGATCGCTGTTTGATCGCCTTCTAAAGGCTTCTTTCTCTTTATGCCCCCATTTGAATACCGAATTCCTTCTTGATCATATTTTTTGCATAAAACAATTAAAGAAAATCGTGAATGAATCTTTTACAAAAATTGATCTCGTCCAAGAAATGATTGCATGGATTTTTTATTATGAGGTAAAGAAATATCGAAATTTTTATCTCTATTCGGATCAATGTATATACCATCTTTTGACACAACAAATCCCAAGAGTTTTCCTTCATCCAAAGCAAAGAAAGATTTCTTTGGATTTAAGGAAATACCAAACCTTCTACATCTTTCAAATATTTGCTTTAAATCATGTAGATGATTACTCTCTTTTGAAAATATTGTTATTTCATCAAGATAAACAACAACCGACTTATTGATCGTACCTTTAAATGCTATGTCCATGGCTCTTTGGAAAGTTGCTCCCGCATTTATTAGACCAAAAGGCATTTTTGATAAGCATAAGTTCCCCATTTTGTTCCCGAAAGTTGTTTTCTAATCATTATCCGGATGAACTAAGACTTGATTATAGCCCGAAAATCCATCAAGAAAGGACATAAGTTTAGAACCAACTACCTTTTGAAGTATCTCGTTCCATGGTTGGCAATGGGAAATTGTCTTTTAAACATGCCTTGTTTAAATTTCTGGAATCACGTGCATTCTTATATCACCATTCTTCTTCCTTACAGTACCATATTGGCCCAATTGGAGTGCCTCGATGAGAAAAATGATTTTTGGCTTTTAAAAGTTTATTAAGTTCTGATTTGATTTGTCCTTCGAGATTTGGATGAACCTTCCTTAGTTTTTGTTGAATGTGTTTAATATCAGGAAGCATTGGAATTGTGTGTTGCATAACCGAAGTATCATACGTTTTTAAATCATCATAATTCCAAGCAAAAACGTTTTTATATTTGTTCAAGAGTTTAATGAAAACATTCCTTTCCTCTGGTGTTAAATTGAGTCCTAAATTAACGTTTTGAGGTTTGGAATTAGAACCAAGATTTACTAATTCAAACTTCAAAGTGGAACTTTGAAGTTTGGCATTAGTGACTTTCTTGAACCTGTCTTTAATATCATATAAGTCCTCCAATTTAACAAATGATTTCTAATGGGATTTTCATTACCTTTTGAAGAAATTTGTAAATCATGATCATCTTCATCAATAATTTGCTCATCATATGATTTCTCGAAGTCATGATATTTAAAATATCTTGATCATGATAGAAAACTCTCCAATTTGTGACATTATCTATACGATGGGTGAAAAATCAATCTTACGGAAAACTTATCAGATTCCAATCTTCACAGAAGGAGTTTAGATGCAACATTAGCTAACAAATCGGCTGATGAATTTTTACTCCTAGGAATAGGAGAAATATTGAATGCTAAAAAATGAGTGGTAAGATCTTGTACTAGGTTTTGATAGTGTTTAAGATGTCCTGAAAGGCAATTAATAGTATTCCTAATTTGTTTTATGACAATTTCGGAATCACCAAAGACTTTCAAGTATTTAACATCTAACCCTATAGCTTTATAAAGTCCTTGAACCAAGGCTTCATATTCTGTAGTATTGTTCGTACACTCAAATTCTAGCCTACATGACAACATGGTTTTCTCTCCATCCGGATCAATTAAAATGCATCCCGCTCCAAATTCTCCATCACTAGACTTTGATCCATCAAAATATAATGACCAAAATAAAAATCTATCTATTGGCTTATCGAAAATATTTACAATTCTAGAAGGATCAGATTGTGAAAAATTTTCTATTTGAGAAACAAAAGTATTTACAAAAGGTATTTGGGGTGCTTCGAAGTTTCCAAGAAATGATTCAAAGAACCTAATAACCTCCAAGAATATTGTTGCTGGAATGCCACAGGTTCATTAGGTTGTTCAAATTGACAAAGGTGGGTCATGTTTTTCTGCTCAATTTTGATTTGATTTGGTTTCCCTTGTAGGGAAGCCACATATGTGAATAATCGGCCGAGATATAACCATTAAGTTTCGTTGCACTGCCCCTCGCTTAAAATTAATCCATAGAATTCAAGAATACGCAATCAAAATATCAATTCTTCGGGACAATCCTCTAGATCGAAGCTAATTTGATAGTAACTCGAATTGATTCTCACAACTTGAACTTTAGAGCGATCCAATTGAACAATATGAACTGCCGATTTTTGTGGGTCGATATTCAATTTGGCACAAACGTAAGTAGGCATTATATTAGAGGAAGCTCCAATCAATCAAACAATTATGCATTCTTATTGTACATTTCCCATAGTCAAAAGAAAAGGAGGAGTTTGAGAATTTGACTTTTTCTCCAATGAGCACTGCGTATCGCAGCATCTACCTTATCGTGTGGCTTACCAGCCTCCCAATGTTTGCAACTACACCACTTGGTAGAGGAGCAATTGGTGTAGCGTTTAATTCTTTCAATAGCAACTTTGGTCGTGTTTTAGTTTGGCTTCGAGTTCATGTAAGGAAATGTTGGCTTTGATCTTTTTTCATGTCTTCGACAATGTTGTACTCATAGGATTTGACACCACTAAAGTCTTTGTTGTTGATGTAGGAGGATTCCAAGAGGATGGCAGATTTTTGAGTAGGTAATGGAGAAGTTTTCTTTAATAGGATTTGTCTTTGGTACTTGGAGTTGTAATTTTCTTTTAGGAGCCGTTTGTACAGCTCGATGTAGATTTACTCCTAGTACTTACAGCATAGTTTCTTCACTATCGAATTAGGGAGAATAAATCCCACATTCCATACAATTCAGCTATTTCTTCATTCTCATCTTCCTCATCTGATACTAAAGATGTATCTTTTTCTTCTTCCTCTTCTTTCCGATTTCTCCGCATTAGAGATTGCATTAGGAGGTTTAGATTCAACTTGGTTTCTTATGAAATTTCTAATGGTTTTTTGGTAGAAGTTTTGCATTTACTTGTTTTTTAATTTCAATCATTTCATTTGACATGGTTTTAAGGACTTTCTGTAAACCTTCCATGTCGTATGGGTCTTTGGCCTTTTTCTTCGAATCATCTTTGAAGCTAACTTTCTTTGATTTCCTTTCCTCAATAGCATTTTTCTTTTCTAGAGAAATAATTCGTTTTTTCTGATCGCAATAGCCTCTTTCATATTCTCAATGTAGGTTTTGCAGCTCTATCTACAAAATTATGTTTGAGGGTAAGGCGCTTATGTACCTTTCACTTCGACTTGTTCACCGGGCCTTGAATCCGTGTGAATTTTGTTCAAAAGTTTGTTGAATCTAAGCGTTGAATTCTTTAATGGGTTCCTTGGGTTCTCGCTTTCAAATTTGAGAGATCGTTGATTAAAGTAGCTATTGATCCGTCATCTCCAAATTTGGTTAAAAAAATGATCCGCAAAATGGCCCAACTTGTTATGGATCCCGAAGGTAATGAAAAGTACCATGATCCCGTCGCTCCTTAAAGAGTATATGGGAATAGTTCGACTACAACATCTTCATGTGACTCCATTCAAATTTATAGCGCATAAAGTTATTGATATGTTCTTCGGCCTTGAATGTTAAGATCTCGACTTTTGGAAGCCATTTTCCAGGATTGTCTCGGTAAATCATGTAAAGGCAGAACATGTTGACTACCCCCGGAGTAGCCCATGGTCTAGCCATTATTGGAACAACTATTGGAGGAGTAGTAGAAACTCGGTGGTGTTTGAATAGAAGATGTTGGAATAGATGTTGAGATTAATGATGATTGAGGGGATGATTTAAGCGTATGATGTGGAAACAACCGCACTTTGTTGAGTTGTGGTTTCGAAATTGTGCATTTGAATATGAGATGATGAACTTGTATCACTTTCACTCCGATTGAATTCTTTGTCTTGCCCTTACTAGGTAGAGGAAATTCTTCGAGGAAATACCAAGTTTTTCACTTGGTGTACCAGTAAGAGGTTTCCTTAAGGAACAAATTTTGAGCTTACACTACCTTCGATATTTCAGACTCTTCAAGAGATAATGAGATCCTTTCAATTTATGGATTAAATCTTGTACTCTGAGACCTCGTGAGATTGTTTATTCAATGTTTTGAGATTTGGTAGTGGGTGTCTCAATATTTTTCTCAATTTCTTCTAGGATTTGAATTTCGAAGAAATCAAGAAGCGATGAAGGTGTTTTGCTCTCGAATGGCCTGGTGGATAAAGATTTACTCGCTATCTCATAGCTCGTGCCCTCCTTCTAGTGCCAAAAATTTTGAAGCCTAGAAAATATCTCGTCGAAACATTTGGGAAAAACCACCCGTTGGGACCTTAGGACAAACTCTCTCCTTTTCCGTTTGGTATGGTGGCTCCGATCGGATTTAAAGGACCAGTTTCCTATAACTAAATGGGTTGGTGATGGGTTGATTTGGATGAGTGGAAGTGGGACTAGATTTAAACAAATAAACTATCTAATTAAACTAAATGCCGATAACGAAATTCTAAAACTAACCCTAGCAATCATCTCGTGAATACAACTTAGAATTATTCCAATTTGACAATAACCATAAAAATGTATTAAAGTTTAATTGAAATTGTGCAAGAATAGTCAAAGATAACTCGTTTAAGAAATTAAACAGTTATATTAGCATATTGTATTCATCATAATATACCATCTATATATATGCTTATATAAAGATAACATTTCAATTATACTCGTAAATGATATATAAAAAGAAACGTTATGAAAAACAAATATATATAAATGATAGCAAATTTTAAAGCGAATATCATATGACAAAGGAAATTAACAAAGGAATGATAAAAATACCTTATCCATCTTGAAAGCTTTCAAATGAAATCGATATTCTAATCCAATAATTTCGATGCGTAATCAAATCCAAAGGTACGAAATGCAACACTTCAAAGATAATTTCTACTAAAATCACTCGCATGTGATCCTTTATAAAATATAAGAGGCAATGGAGTACGTAAATGTAATCTCCAAGTCAAAAATATTACAACTCCGGATCCCTCTCTAAATGCATGAGAGGGATTTAAATAAGAAATTACATAAAAACAGAATCCTACTACTATCGCTACAATCTATCAAATTAAAAACAAATACCTATCTTAAATGAAACCGATTCATCGCTTTTCTTTCTCGCTTGATGTAGCCAAGTTGAAAATTTTCAAGATATCTTGGAGCCTCTGCGGATGACTCATCTCGAATGTAACCGTCCAACCGTATGTGGCATCGGAAAATTCGGAATTAAACAATCAACAAGATTGAAAGGAATTTAATAGCCATTTGTTGATTGTATGGCTTAATTAAATAAGTCCACATATCGTCCCAAGATATTGCTTGAAGTTTGTTGATCTCGTTGACTTTTATTCATCATTTCTTCTTTCCATCTCGCACCGAGCTTTTTTGACCTTAGGCAACCGCCCGAAACACAATCCGAATGAGATTAATTGAATACAAGTCATTAATAAATTACGTTATATTACTCATCATGCTTCTAGCTCTTTATATTGCTCTCTCGTCTTTCATTAACCGATGTTTCCATTCCGTAAACAAGATTTATTTATGTCTTTCTCATCCTAGGAAGATTAGCTTCTCTTCCTTTTTCTCAGATCTTGCCAAGTAAGAAATTCAGAAATCTTTTCATCAACATCATCAATTTCTTGCCCGAGAGTAATAAATGTTCGATCAAGATGATGTGATATCACAAAATGGTTCGGGCTATGGATAATTTTGCACAAAATTCATTCAATTGATGAGACAATGTTTATTAACTTCAAGAGCTTCCGATTTGAATTCACTTAATTTAGGGAAATCTTGAACCTATCCGAAAGCCGCTTTGAAATTCTTTTTTTCGTACGATCTTTCGCATTCTTCTCATTTTGCAACAAATCTGTAACTTGGAAATTTCTTGATTCAATTGTTGTTGTTTGCCTAAGACCCGCTCATCAACTTTCTTCTTTTCTCGTGGCAAGCTGTTCTTCTAACTCTTTAGACCTCAGCTCTTGATCTTGTAATTGTTGTTCCAATTGAGTAATCTTTTGTTGATTTTCATTAGCTTGTTCTTCAAGTAAAAGCTATATGGAAATCTTTTTGAGTCATTAACCGAGAAACTTCTCGTTAGCCTTTATCGATGTTGCAAAGACTATATGCTCCCGCATATTGTGACAACTTAGTGAGATCCTCGATGGATTCATTTCAAGATTCTTGTAAACAATATTCATGAACTCCTCCCCGTGGAGTGGAAAACATGATGTCCCGATCCATCTTCCTTCTTTTTCTCTCGTTTTCTAACAAATGTACCCTTATGTTTAGGGCTATAAAATACATCCAAAGGAGGGACTTCCTCAATTTTCAATACACCCGCCCCGTAGGATGTTCGTGAATGATTTCGATGTCCCGATCTTCTTGCTCTTTATCTTTATCCCGCAGTCCTAATTGTTGAGCGAATTGGATCATATTGTTTCAACAATTGAGAGGAAACATTAAGATCAAGCAGAGTCTATAATTTTCTCGCATTTTCTTTTCCTTCCACCGTGTATCCGTTTTCCGTATTTGTTCCCTCGCTCAATGGTTTTTCTATCCGATCCTCCTTTTTGATTATGCACATTAGTATCGTTACTTGTGCATTTTTCTTTTGTTTGAGCCGTGGACCGCTCGATCGCATTTACATCGGATTTGCCATCGCATTCCTTCGAACATCAGTTTGCCATCGCGTTCACCTTTTTTAGTATGTACAAGTGGGTCGGTTAATAGCCGATTGTGTAACGACTCTTTACCGGCGATGTTTCTCCTGTTTTGCCAGATGTACCTCTCAAGCTCGACCCTTGTATAGGAATTTCGCTTGGTCTAGAGGAACTTTCAACAATCTTTGACTTCTAAATAACAAAAATTTATTCATTTCTTCCTTCCGGAATTTAGACTTGGCCAAATCATAAACTTGAGGAAAAATCATTCAACGAAACAAGCAAATCATCAAACTCATTCCGGTTCATGCTCAAATCGAGCAATCGAAACCGAAGCAAGAATACTAAAAGCTATCCGTCGTGGATCATACCGTCTCGAATGGTCGCAAATTTAAAACCCTTTATTTCGCGACTTCCTTTCCGCATGTTTGAAGTCATTCAAAGTAAAATGACCACAATTGAATGGGAATGGAGGCCACATTCTTTTTCTTACTATTTCTGAGCTCGGATATTCCTTCAACTCGTTAATTGATAGGAGATTTCGGGCGAGAAGTTTGTCCGGAACAAAAAAGAGGGAGAACATGGGGTTCCACAATACTCCCAAAATCCCCGATGTATGTGAATTTTTCTTCTCCAAACCAATCTCCTATTGAGGATAAGTCGCCTTAGCTTTGTTGGAGAATCTAGAGAGAAACGATTGAAAATGGTTTGAAAGACAGGATAAGGAAACCATGACATATTCTATACACATGATCTTCGAAATGAACTTTCCAAAGAAGTTTATGATATATGAATCGGTGATCTTTGGGAGTCCATTTCCATACTAACAAGGGAAACTCGTAATTAAAATAAAGAGCGTCTAGAATATAAGCACAAAAGAAAAAGGAGTGGAATTTCCAGCGGTTTTATCTTTATTCGTACTCGAGTATTCTATTAGCCATTCTATCGTAGAGAATAACAACCTAGTCCATAATGTCGAATTGATGCGCATCTAAGATTAATGGGACCATTTGTATAGAAACTCTGTGCGTAATTGCCATTACCAAATAATCTACACATCATGGCAGCGGCATAGCAATACTGGGGTAAGAGGGAATCTACCGAATACATACCGCATGATTCATTTCGTGTTTTCAGATTTTTCCTCCAATCTTTGATAGGATCGTATTGAACTTTATTATTATCAAAGTTAAAACTCTTTGATAAATTCTTTGTTATAAACTTTCTCGCGGATCGTGAAGATGATACATTACCTTAATGTCTTCTCGCTTTAAACGACCCAAAAGACACTCCGTGTCGGAACAAACATTCCGTCCTTTATTTTCACACTATCGATGACCCATCAAATCACATCATAATAAGGCATGATGTTGCCTCCGTCGCAATTCGATGTAGAAATGAATTTGCGATTTTTTCGCAATCTCGCAGTCTAATCCGAGCTATCTTCATCCGGAACCGATGCATTTTCTACCGTGACTTTAGGGTTTTCTTCTCCAATAGATATAAACTCCTTCCCACGTCATTCTTCCGAGCTCCCCAAGTATGATGTATCCGTAACTAGTCTCGCTTAATGGCTTTTCTTTTGAGATCGTAGGAGTCTCAACAAACTTAACTAGAACAACAAATTTCCTGGTTCTCCTCGCTTCTCTTTCGACATTTCGTGTTTGATATTACTTCCCTTTGTCTCGTGAATAAAAGGGTTTGGTGTTCCTTGATTCTCGCAAGACAATAAACTTACCATGACAAACAAGCAACTTGAAAGGAACGATTATGAACTCACGATTCATTATTTATTGGTCTCGTATAACACGTAAATGTTCTCTTTGGGTCACACTCATGTATTTAAAACCGAATCATAAATCAATATTCATTTGATTTGCTATTGAATACCAACGTACAATTGGAGATTTGACGCTTGTGAAATATTATAATATTTACCTATCTTGAATTCTTCGAATGTAATAAATGTCATGTATCAATCGCATCGAAAGTTTTGAAATGGTACATAAATATCATAATACAGATTTCTCGATTTGCCGATTGCGATTGCAAACTTTTCCGATTTCCGATTCGATGGTTATAGATCGTAATCGGGGAGTTTCAATCGAAAGAATTGTTAATGGCTTTCTCCGATTTCCGATGGTGGGCTCACCATATAAAGGTTTTTCCTTCTATTTAAACGAACGAATGTTTGTTTTCCTTTTGAAAAGTGTTTTTTTTTATTATAACGCGCATCGCATCGGAGAATTTTAAATTGTCCGCAAAGAATTCATTAAAAAGTGTTTCGATCATGCGATTGCAATTAGGCGCATCGCATCGGAGGTATGTAAATGAATAATTTAAACCCTTTGCGATTGAACTAATCGCATCGGAGAATTTGAGCTTTTATGTTAAATTTTCCTCTAAGGATTTCTCCGATCTCCAATTGCGATTATTATTCATGAGACTTTTTACAATTGACTTGTTTTTATATGATAAGGTCTTTTATATTTGATTGGGTCGAAGTTTTAATGTTGTATTTTGTTTGTAAACAAACAAAGATGAGCTTTTTCAAAACAATGAATCTTTATTTCTAATTCTTTTATTTCTATAAAAAGAAAAAGGGACCCTATTTCTAAATGAATTTTATTCTAAAATTAAGAAAAAGGGAGGGTTGTTGTATAGTACAATAGTCCCTCACAAAAGGGTGGTCAATTTCCCTTATTTTTCACATTTTTCCCCTTATCCCCAGGTCTAGCCCCTCTAGGGTACCTAGAGCATCAAATTTCCGGGAATCCAGCCACAGGAAAACTTTTGATCTCCTCGTGGCGCTCGTGTTGATGGGTCCCCTCGCGCCTCCCTGCGAATTTGGGCCAATTCCGATAGTGGAATCTCCCTATACCTCAAGCCCTAGCTCTAGGACCAAGTTTCGCAAGGCCAAAGCACTCCGCGTGATCGATTTGACCTTTTGAAGTAAAAGATGCTTATCCTTACCCCTCACCTTGTCGAGGACAGGAGCATCATTGGTTGCTATATTCCATCCCACAGAACCTGGGTTGGGTCCACTTGGTCCCATGTGGTTCCATTTGTTGTTAAAGACTATTCATCAATGACTATTTGGGAATCCTAGTTCTTATCAAATTTTAGGGATCGGAAGTACCTCTTCAAGTTGTACCCTTCATCCTCGCCCTCGATCCCTCACCCTTCCCTTAGAAGATCAAGTCCC
This sequence comes from Pinus albicaulis, assembly GCA_034641835.2. Classification (NCBI taxonomy): domain Eukaryota; kingdom Viridiplantae; phylum Streptophyta; class Pinopsida; order Pinales; family Pinaceae; genus Pinus; species Pinus albicaulis. The sequence goes on along the minus strand of CM076581.1, from coordinate 1,291,183,410 downwards.
TTACTTAAAAGGCAAGCAAGTCTCACTCTTTATAATATCCCAAGCGAAAAGGGTTTTTGGGGTCACTTCACACACTATTCATTCACATATCTTTCATAAGTGGCTTCCCCAAAACATCGGGACTCCTCCCATCGGTGAAAAGTCCGTATAGAGCAAGGAGCCTTAGTTGTGGTGACTTCTAATTCTCTAGAATGGCAAAAACAAAAACACCCCCGATCCTATGCCTTCTTTGTTCTCTCTTATATCCAGTATTATCGCCCTCCCCAAACCCTCCACCATCTCGGCATTCGCAATTATGATATGGTTTTGGCAGCTCTTTGTCGACACCCGACATCCAAAAGGGTCTTTTTATGAATTTTTAGGCGCCACTTTTATAAGCGTTAAGAGCGAACAATCGTAATTTTGATATTTGGATTCAAGTGACAACTAGTTAAGTAATTCGCATTCCAATGAGATCTTTAATACTATTTACTAAATTATACCTTTTTTTATTTTTCATAATTAGTTAGTACGTATACTAGAGCAAAGCTCATGTGATACATGCATATGTAGCTATCATGTGCATGCTAATATTATTGTGCTCCCTATAATAGAAATGGGTCATTATAGTTTGGGATTCGTGTATCGAGGGATCCATCCATTTTTGTCTGTCACTGGAGGTAGGGGGGTTGTATGGCCCTATGGCTTCCCTGCATCGGCGTGCACATTTCTCTACGTGGATAGGTAGGGATTGCTTGAGAGCAAACAATCTTGGCCGGGGAGGATTTGTAATGTTCCCGTTTTTCAATTCCTTAAGATGCGGATAGGATGTGAAAATTTTTTGAGGCACTAAACATACGTCCTACAATAGTAACTCGTTACTTCTCCTACTTGTTCTGTAGCTTAACAAGTTATTTTTACTGAATAATACATGGAAAAACATCCAAAGTGACCTACTCTTTCGCCTACACAAATATCTCGAATCAGTGTAATGAAGAAATCGCTCTTTGTTCGACGAAAGGACACACGAGATTTTTCGAGACAAATGTCGGAAAGAAACGATGCAGTGAAAACTCGGTGCAACAGCTCTTAAGGGTTTTTATTATTATGCAGATTTCTCAAATCACAAACTAGGGTACCAGTAATGGTTCACCCTGCGGCAGAAAATCCCCGTTAAGTACCTCTATCTCCTAGAGACGGATATTATGGCTGATTCAGTAGTGGGAGAATGAAGAACCCCACAAAGCGCCTACAGCAGCCAAGCTTTGCGCTCGCGTGTCACCCTCTCGATGGTGAGCCGCGTCACCCTTTTGATCTCGCTCGAATACGAGCCCGGTCTAGCGTCGACAACACCGGCCGCAGCTCGAGTGGCTCTTGTGTCAACTCCTCTAGGCCTTCGCTCGCTCTTGGCCCTCGCATGAGCACTGGGCAGGCCACATCACCCTCCTCGGCCCGCGCCACTCCTGAGGCCCTCGCCGCTTCCTCCCCGGTGTTGATGTGCCTCTCTTGTTGCGTATTCGTGCGCCTTCGATAAAAATCCTACTTTGCCGGACCGCACTTGCTGCATCAGCAGCTCACTCGAAAATTCTCGACTGGCCAAACCGCATCCTTCAAAATTTGACTTGGCCTCAGTGTTGCACACTACTGTGTGTGTTCTTCAAGCGACAAACTCATTCTTCTAATGGCTTTTCCAGTTGACTGATCAGCGACCGTAATCTCAATCTCTAATCAACGACTAAGATTAGAAAAGACTTGACCCTCATCACTTAAGGAAATTCTCACCCACATGTTTAAAGTTAATTCACTTTAATTATTTAATTTCCCTAGGTTAGACTTAGGGTGCGCCATTAAAATAATTAATTATTTGAATAACTTAAGCCTGAAATGGCGTTCTCCAAACGATTTATGGGTCTTGGAAATCTCATGTGTTCTAGCCCTTCCACATCCGATGCTTTACCCAAAAATCAACATAGGATGGATTTCCGTGGATGGTGAGGAGAGGCTTCTAGTGGCTCGGAGAAGGTATGGTGGCTAAATAATCATTTTCCAGATAAAAAAGTGATTTTTAATTTATTACTTTATCGATTAAAGAGGAAAGATGTTTAATAGGAGAAAAAGGGCCAAAAACGATGAAAAGTGAATAAAATAAAAAGTCACTTAAGATAAAGTTAAAAGGGAGAATCTTCTAGAATGAAAATAAAATAATAAAGTAAAATAATTCTAGATGGTTTGTAAATATATAAAAGGAGAGAGGCAAGCACATCAATGGGGACATCTCTGGACATTTATGTGATGCGGTCATCGTTGGTGATGTTGGGAGTACCGGTTCCCAACTTCTATACCCGCTAGGACAGAAAAACCCTCGTGATCTAGTGAGAGGGGGAAAGGACCCATCTCTTCCCTTGGTGAATTCAGTCGCATGAGCATTCATTAGTTGCAATCCCGGCTTTGGAGGATCCCATCTCGGCCATCCTGCTGTCGCACGGATCGGACCGACTGGATTGAGTATCTTAAAGAAGGGTTGCATAAGTAGTTCGGTATGGGTCGTACGCATTGTTTGGTGGGGTCTCAAACTTTCGAGGTTTCAAGCCAAATCCTTGTTGGGTTTTGGGTTTCCGGAGAGGATTTGTTGGGTGTATTTTGAGGGTGATCCAGTCATTTTCCAGGACAACCATCCTCATTCATTTAGCCTGACCTTCAACGGATTATTCACTGAGAATGTAATATTCCTAATTAGCAACAACCTAATTGGAATATTCGATTTTTGTATAGTTTTTCTCCGACTATAGTTTATTAATAACAAAAGTGAGAAGAGGGTCTAACTCACTTAAGTAAAATAAAGTATCTCCCTAGTAGCACAACGTTATAACTTATGGGGAGCCATGGGGGTCCAACACCACGTAGAGGAGCACGTAGCCTCACAGGAGCTTCTGCGTTGCGATTGAGGAGGAGCACGTGGAGGGGAGAGGAGACCACGCTAGGGTTTTGGAGAGAGGCCGGCGTTATAAAAGGTGGGAGGGCCTTCTCATTTGGCATTCTTGTTGCTGATGATATTTGAGCTAGTATCTCTTTGTCTTCTTGAGCACGCGCGGTACGTTTACGCGTCTCCGCACGTGTCGTTTGGTGCGTTGAGTGTCTCCCGGTCGAGATCTCACCCTTTAGCCCGGGGGACTTCGAGTGCTGCTCGCCGGTAAGGTCATTTCTTCGACTTTAGCGGGAGGTTTGCTGGTTTGTTACTATGCCGAGGAGCCGGGCTTCTCTTGTGGCGCGCGCAGCGTCCCCGGGAGGGAGGCCCGCGGTCTAGCTGAGGTGTTCCGTTGCGGGGTTTTGCGGAGTTCCGAGCTTTGATATCGGAGTGGAGGATCGGCCTTTTGCCGCAGTAGGAGGTTTCCGAGGAGCTTTGTGGCAATCGTTTCAGCCATTATCATTTGGCATCCGCGCCGAGCCTTGGAGGACGCGCCGTAATTCCTTCGAGGAGGGACTTTCTCGGTGATTTTCTGGAGGCCGACCATTTTTGATATGGTTTTACGGGTTTGGTTCGAGTTGGTGAGTACGGATGGGTCCGCGCGATTTTCAGCTCATTTCGGCGAGGGGATCGGCCCCTAGTTTTCGCCTATTCCGACGGCCGGCGAGTACTACAGATTTCCAAGCAGTACGGGACGCGCTTTCTTAGGAGCGAGCCGATTTTCTCGTCTCTTTTCGAGAGAGTTCTCCACTTGCCTTGAAGCAAGACAGGTGCTATCATTCCGATCATCTATTGTATTTCTTTATATTCTCGCGATTAATAAAATGGCTTAGCATTCCCGACATTTTGTGAGTATTTTGTCTTTATGTTCTATTTACGGCATTTTCTATATTGTCGTATGCTTGTATTGTCGTCTATTTTCCCTTTCGGGATATTACAAAGGGTATCGGAGCATAGTTACGCTCGGCTCTGTGGTACTATGACATCGGGGAAAGAGATCATACGGAGGTTTGGCGGAATTTTGGAGAGCAAATAGCGAGTCAGCAGAGTACCAAAAACACAAAGAAATTGGAAAAAGGGCGAAAATACGAAAGGGTCAAATTTTGAAGTTTTGGAATTAGAAGAAACCCTTTTGGAGGTTTTTCCGGGTTTTGGGCAAGGATCACTATTCCCAAGTTCCTAGAATTTTCCGAGTAGTTTTCGGTGGGTAACCGGAGGGCGAAGACAAGCCGCAAGGTAGTGGTTTTGGAGTAAAGCAGTGCCATATTTCATGAGGAGCCTCGTAGACACATAGCGTGAGGAGCCGATGGCAGGTGATGATGGTGCAAAGAGATTTGGGGAGATGCTCCTCAAATCGGTCTGACAGGATACTGCCGCGGATTGAGGTGATGGGACGAGTAGATTTCAGCACGTGGCATGGAGGCTCGGCAGGCCGTGAAACGAGGGGGTTTCCTGTGATTGGCGAAGGTTCGAGCGCGCATCCCACCATTTGCCGGGAAGCATCGATGCCACTCAGCCTATGGCATCACATACACCCACACATTCTACCATGCCCACTTTTACTGGGTGCAGACACGGGCGTGAGCACAGGCGGGAGCCGGAGCCCGGCCACATGGGTGATTATTTCGGCGAGTGTCAGGGCATATGGGTCGAGTCGAGATGCCCTTCCATTCGTAGATTTTGTTCGGCTCCACCGGGATGGCAAGCTGCCAACTTTCACCAGGAGGGGAACGGGAAGTCACATGACGCTTCGTGGCGCACGGCGGATGAGATTCCATCTACCGACATTTGACGGGTCATCCGAGCGTTTCGGAAAAAGCTTGGGTGGAGAAGTCGGATACTTCGGCCTTGACCGAGTATCGGAGAGGGAAACGTCAAAATGGTTACCTCGCGCTCGGAGGACGAGAGAGCTTGCAGGATTGTAGGGAGTTCGAAGATACACCTAGTGTGACGAGAGAGACTCACCCTCGTAGAGACCCTCCTGCGTAGCTGGGTTGAGTATCGCGAGGAGAAAGGTTGCGGCCTACACCAGTGAGCGTCCATTGAGGCGATGACCGAGTGGTGTCCGAGGTCTTCGGGTGGTAGTGGCACTGCGACATGGGTGAGGGCGACGGAGAAAGTATCCACATTCGATGAGGCACTAGGAGATACGGAGAGGGATTGGATGATGGTCGCAGACATGCGGCATCATCGGCTTCGGGGCGGTCTTCGAGTTTTGAGAGGGAAGGCCACGTCGCACGGGAGGCCATTTTGTTGCAGGACAAAGGAGTTGGAGGGCATGAGAGTGGCTCGTGCCAAGTCGGCGGCCAAGTTGGCCCGCATTGGGGAGCGACCGGAGTTCCCTAATGGTACAACCGAGAGGGCACGTTGGAGCGTCAGCCCATTCCCCTTCTGAGGCATGCATGGACGGGACTAGCGACGTTGTTGGGTTACCTCTTCCGTGGAGAGAGAGAGAGCGGAGCGACCTGGTCGGATCTCATACGTTGACTTGGATGAGTGGTACGAGACGGCCGCGAGCTGCACGGGGTACAACATCCACATGTTTGAGGTTGGATGGCGAGAGATTTTGAGTTGGTACCCTGGTGGGAGTGTTTTGGAGATGGTGGTGGACCCAAGTATAGTTCGATAGGTGAGTTTCCGTGTGCTTTGAGTACGGGGAACCCCGTATTTGCATTGGGATCGGTGTGGATCACCTATCATTTTCCGGGCAGGTCGATTGACTATGTCTTGGAGGGTACGCTTGGCCTAGTGCGTGGCTGAGCATGCACATTTGCTAGGGGAGTTTTGGTTAGCTCCAAAGGGGCCAACCGAGCTTTTATGGGAAGACTTCCTAGGTTGTCTTGGTATGACACTTATACACGGGATCACTGTGGTCAACATACCTTGGCAAGAGCTCGTTGGAGGAGGTGGCACGATTGTGAAGCCACCGCGATGGCGCCTTGTATGGGGCCGAGGATTCTTCACCTTTGTGTGGGGCACGAGAGGGACGCGGCGGAGCCGAGCACGGTGGTGGTAGCACTGCGACACATGGGGAGATTCGCTTCTCGGACCTCGAGGAGGATTTGGAGTGATGATGATCCATTTGTCGAGGCGGGTATAGTGATGCGACTAGGTGGAGATGATGATACCGATTGGAGGAAGTCCAAACATGTAGAGGCACAGACTCTAGGGACACCACATCCCGAGGATGTGTGGGAGCCTCTAGCATTGAGCGGTGGACTTCCCGAGTGGACACGGAGGTGCATCGCGTGTTGTGCGTAGTGTGTGGGATTGCATTGTGGAGTAGGAGTGTCCTACGTCACATTGAGAGCATGCGAGGAGTGGCCAGGTGCCCGGACACACGACCATGGCACGAGACGGTACGGGGTGTAGTGCAAATAGTAGCTTGGGGTGTCCGGGCTAAGGTATACAGAGGTGTGCCTCAATGTGCGGTGGCATGTCGAGGAGTACATGGATGATCGGTGGTACATGTGAGGCACGAGTGTTGCACGACAGCTTTTAGAGTGTTGCATCCAGGGAGACTCACTGAAATGTGATAGGGACACGGAGGGCTTACCTTTGGGAGGTGGATTTCGCTGTAGATGGGTGAGGAGACATATCGAGCGGCACTTGATGGTGCTGGTGGGGACTCACGTATCCAACCCTCTCCTACATCACTCATCAGCACGACCGATTTTGTTGTTGTCCTTTTGCGCACTTTGCAGGCATAAAGCGCTGTACGCGAGGGCTCACCACAAGATGCTTGGACGAGCACTCGCGGCACTGCTGGCGAGAGTTTACCTCTCAGAGCGGTGGCACCGGGTTGTTTTGCTAGTTGACGATGACACGGTCGAGGGATGAGATGATCCTCTACAGGGGTGGCACAACCTGGTCCTTCGCCGAGCCTACACGCGCGCGGGTCATGAGCACGCATCATTCTTCCTGCATGCTGAAGATCATGTGGCACGAGCGAGAGGATACCGCCGTTCGTGAGAGGGAGCATTCACGGCATGCGTCTCGGACTCCAGTACATTTGTATCGACACTGCTTCTGTGGAGGGGTGGATGGCCTATTCGATGCGAGATGGGGTGGCAGAGGGAAGAACAGCCTTCCTCCTCGTATGCTGGAGGTGAGGACTCTGTCTGCACGCCGCGGGTCCCTTGGGATGCGCTCGAGGTTAGGCTTCGCCAGCGAGAGCAGCGATCTGCGACGACGGAGACGGTGAGGACCTCAGTTGCATTTCCGATGATACGAGGTGAGCGGGCTCGACTCTCATGGGAGATGCTCGGGCGATGGGAACACGCCGTGGCCGATCCAGGTGGAGGCCGTCTGTGGTGGAGCCCGAGTCGTAGAGGAGGATGCTATGCACATCATGCATGAGTGAGTCGCGCCGAGAGGGCGCCGGATGGAGGCTCACATCGTAGCCTGGGTGATGGTAGATGCGGCTAATCGCGCGCGCGCGTGTGTCGGAGGACGAAGTGGGATGCATCGACACTGAGTACCGATGACTAGGTAGCTTGCGGATCCGTGTCCTCTAGAGATGTTGGAGGTTGATGGGATTGTTGTACGCTGCTAGGCGAGTAGGAGTACGTTGGATATGGTGGAGCATTCATCTTTTGGCCGACACATTGATGAGATACAGAGATAGATGTACATACAAACTTGGCCGAGTCGTTAAGATTTCTGCGCGGTACTCTCCTTCCAGAAGCCACATCGATGGAGCTTGCAACAGATCTTGCTTGCCCACTTTGCCCATTATAGAGAGAGGGGTTTCCTTCTACGGGGAAGCTCTCATTGGCGTACGAGTGGCGCAGGGGACGGTGGGAGTTGATTACGGGTTGGCGGGAACACTTCGGGCGTGTTCCATATGCTAGTTGTTATTGCTACATCGGATTCTTCTTCCGGGATGGACTGGCGGGGAGATCATGAGTTGGTACCCTCTAGATGGTACGGTATTCTTCGTAGGGAGCACAGGCCGAGCAAGGGCCCTTGGACATAACAAAGGTTATAGATTCCGGTGGCAAGGTGGCACGGGACATCATTTCTTCAAAGCCTCCATCCCGGAATTTTCGTGGAGAGCGAGGATCAAGACGCGAGTTGAGTCACAACTTGGATTGGAGAGAGGTGATGAGTTGGTATGCAGATTGGAGGCAAGCATATGCGAGCTGCTGCAGCGTACGAGCGACGGCGAGCCGGGAGCGTGATGCATTGTTGGTGGTCTTCACCCCTTAGAGCATTGGTCATGGCCAGAGGCAAAGCGGTGCGCGCTGCGAGCGCGTGGGACTCTCAGTGCGATTATTGGCCACTTGCGTGGCGATGAATCCGGTGAGGAAGTTATTGGTTGGCTGGTGCCGACGAGAGGTCACTTTGGGATCTTGGCATTGAGAGATATCCCTTCGTATCGGGGTGATGCAGAGGTCGGAGGAGGGTTTCGGTGGGACCCGTGCACATGTTACGCGCATCTGGGTGGGGAGCATCGGCCCAGAGAGGAGAGCTTGTTTCAAGCGCTGCTTGAGGACCAGCAATTTTTGTGGCTGACGAGGATGCCACTTGGGAGAATGAGATGAGAGGATTTTGCGGCATCCATCCTTGGGTTGCTCGAGGACAAGCAACATTTTTTCTCGAGGGAGACCGTAATATTCCTCGTTAGCAAAGTGCCTAATTGGAATATTTCGATTTTTGTATAACGCTACGACTTTATAGTTTATTAATAAATAAAAGTGAGAAGAGGGGTCTAACTCACCTAAGTAAAATAAAGTATCTCCCTAGTAGCACAACGTTATAGCTTATGAGCCATGGGGGTCCAACGCCCACGTAGAGGGAGCCCACGCTAAGCCTCTAGGAGACTGCGCGCGTATTGAGGAGGAGCACGTGGAGGAGAGGGAGACCACGTTAGGGTTTTGGAGAGAGGCCAAAGCGTTATAAAAGGTGGGAGAGCCTTCTCATTTGGCATTCTTGTTATGTTGATGATATTTGAGCTAGACTTTTGTCTTCTTGAGCATGCCGGCTATGTAGCTCTGTCGCGGCGTCTTTGCTTTAGTGCGTTGAGTGTCTCGGTCGGAGATCTCACCCTTAGCCGGGGGACTTCGAGTGCCCGGCTCGGGTAAGTCTCATCTCTTTCGGCCCTTTAGCGGGGGTTTGGTTGGTTGCTCTTGCTAAGGAGCTGGGCTTCTCTTGTGGCCGCGTTAGCGGGAGAGAGGACGCGGGCCCTACTTGGAGAGGTGTTCGTCGCGGGTTCGCGGGAGTTCCGGGCTGGAGTATCCCAGGGAGTGGAGGATCGGGCCTTTGCCGTAGGAGGCTTCTGAGGAGTTTGTGTGCACTGCTTTCGGCCTATTATCATTTGGCATCCGCGCTGAGCCTTGGAGGGCGCCGTAATTCCTCGAGGAGGGACCTCTACGGTGATTTTCTGAGTATCGACCATTTTTGATATGGTTTACGGGTTTGGTTCGAGTTGGTGAGCACGTGCGCAGATTTTCAGCTCGTCTCGGGCAAGGGAATCAGCCCCTAAGCTTTTCGCCTATTCCCGGCAATGACGAAGCATTTACGTATTTCCGACGCACCGGGACGCAGCTTTCTTAGCGCGACCATTTTCTCGTCTTTGCGAGAGGGGTTCTCCACTTGCCTTGAGCAAGAATAGGTGTATCATTCCGATCATCTATTGTGTTCTCTGTGTCCTCGGATTAATAAAATGGCTTAGCATTCCCGGCATTTTTATGAGTATTTGCTTTATGTTCTATTTCTACGGCATTTTCTATATTGCCGTGATGCTTGTGTTGTTGTCTATTTCCCTTTCGGGATATTACGGAGAAGTGTGCATTCTCATCAAAGGCCATACATCACTCGAGCTTCGGAGAGCATCTTTACGCGTTTTGCTCTACTTGCTATGGCATGCTAGGGTTCCATGCTTTCTTCCTACTAATGTGTACTCTTTCGGAAAATCCTTAATCCGGATTCCTACCGCAACAAATGCGAATTACTTCTCCTATTACTCTTTCTAAGTAATTATTTCATTACGGTGAAATATCGAAGTAATTATTGAAGCGAGCCTACACCAAATAATGTTGCGGAATCAAATCTAAGTACCGAAACAAACGTAGACAAAAATACAATGAAAAACATGCACATTTGACACGAGCTTATTTTTGGACTAAGTCCCCGTATCAACTCCTGCAAAACCAAGGTACCGGATCCTAAGGGTTTTGTATTATTAGCGACGTAGAATCTTGAGGCTACAACTAGGGTGCCAATATCCGAAGCTAACCCTTCAAAGAAAATCTAGGCAACGAGAAGAAATGTGAGGTATACCTCACTCTTGCCAGAGTCCTCGGGCCGATCTAAACAGCGCTGGTGAAGCCCCTCTCCTGCCCTCGCGTGATGCCTACATTGCAATGCGTATAGCCGCGTGGGCAAGATGAAGAATTGCATCACCTCTCCTCTCGCAAATGATCGTGCTGCTAATTTGAAAGGCGAGTTTTAGCCCCTCCCCGCTCACGTCTTCTAGCTATCTCCCGGAGGCCCAGAATACAAAAGGCAACCGCGTCCCCTTACGTCCGATTCCATTCGAGAGCCTGCGTCACCCTTCCAGGTGGCAAATTGCCGTCTCTCTGAGCGCCATTGTCGCCTCTCTACGGAAATGTACTCTTGGTCCTCCGATCGATGCCATGCGCATCCGCCCGCTCTACGGCCAGTCACTCGAAATCAAATCACTTAGCAAACCCAACCCTAGTGATTTGATCTTGGTCAAGCGCGTATCTCTCTCACAAGCTCGAAAAATGCCAAATTCTCAATGTGCTCAGTGTCTTTTCCCATAGGCTCACCCCTCCTTATAATATTTCGTTGGACCCTTTCAACGACCAAGATTAAAACATAATCAAGGGCTAAGGTAGCTTGGAGGTGATCCATGACTTTATCTAGAAGATTCACAACTTAGTTTAATTAATACCTGCTTTAATTAATCGGCTTCCCTAAAAGCTTTAGACTTTAGAAAAACATTAGGATTAATTATTTTAATTAAACCATCTCTAAGTGGAATTTCCAAAATCCATTCTCGGGGTATTATGGAATAAATGTGTCTTAGCCCGTATACAAAATTACAAGGCTATGAGCACATCGACGCTACCATAAATCAACACTCCCTCTTAGCGAGGAAAGTGCTCGATATAAGACAACTCAATCCGGCGCTTGCGCTCTTCTAGAACATCCGTTGTTGTGTTGTTGATGCTGCTCACGCAACGCTCCGCAGAAAATGCTTTGCATTTGTACACGTTGTCGACTCTACATGCCGCTTGCCACACGCCACTATACCGCAACTCCCTCCGACACGCAACCATGGTGTCGACACCTCTGCGTGAGCACTACCGTGCACTGCATCTGTGCACCACGCACCGGCTTTGCTCATCTGCTGGTCGCTGCGCATTACGACACTATTGCTAATTGCAATAGAAAAACATTTGAAATTGGACAAGTAAAAGCGCATCCGAAAAATAGGACGCGACTGTTGCTAACTTCTATACTAGCTCTCCGAAAGAATACTTTCTTTCGCATGAGCCTTTACTCTTATGTTGCATGAAACACTACACGCACTACGCTGCTTTGCTGCTCAGTTGTTGATGTTGTTGTTCCCTCGCTGCATCGATCAAGCTCTAGTACTGCTGCTAGCCATTGCATTGTCTTCTCATCTTCTCACTGCTTCTGTCCATCCTTCTCTATTGTCTTAAGGCCGCTCGTAGCTCACATGTGATCCAAGAGTCCGGAAATACTCAACGATCCACGCACACTTGTAGATTTTGGATCTACAACTCCAAGTTAGCCCACTTCTCTCCTTTCGAAATATGAGCCAACATAGCACAATCGACTTCTCGCACTCAATCTTGGCCGGCCAGAGGCTTGAGGATCTTGCTTCCCACTCCTTGTCCTTTTTCTTAAGAGGACATTATGTGACATAATGTCCGTATTTCCCCACCCGAAAACGCACTTGATCTTGGACAAGATATTTCTTCTTACTGCGCTCTCGTTTCCCCTTTGGATGCAAGTGGGCTATGTTATCTTCCTCCTCCTTCTTGACTTCTCGAACCTCGTCGCCATCCTCAATATGGATTTTGAGGAGGTCTCTCCTCGCCTCTTCGGCTTTGTGCGCACACATCGCTTCCATCCCGGAAGCTTTTCTCTCGCGTAGAATGCTGCGGACAAAGACTTCGACCGGTCTTGCGAAATCGTAGTTTAGAAGTGAGCCTCCTACTGTACTCGAGTCTCTAGGTGTTGACCCCACTGCGAGCGCTGGTCTCGGTTATCCCGAATACGAGACGGAAGGAATCAAAACACTCTCCCTTCTTCATCTTGGTATTACACATCTTCTCCTACCGGATACATCTTCCGCTGCTCCAAAGATCCTTGGTATAGTTTTTCTAGCGCTACCCACATCTCTAGCAAAGGTGTTCGTTTAACTGCTATGTGAGGTACAATGCGATTCTTCACACCATCTAGGATCCAATCGTTTGGCCCTCGCCAAGTTCTTTCGAAGGCTCTCGGACAAGCCGCGTCAAGTGGCTTTCTGGCTTCCTGCCCGCGATGAGGGCCTTTAGATCATGCTCATCAAGGAGAAACCGGCTCGTTGACTTCCAAATAACATAGTTGGAGGCACCCTCCAATCTATCTTGGTCCCGTAATCCATTGTTGGCCACTCCTCAGAAAACTCGTCGATTTCTTCCTCTAACCCTCTGCTTCGAGCTAGACTTACGCACTCCTTGAGTAAGTCAAAACTTCTCGCTCGCTCGCATGGGAGAGGCTCGAGTTTTCTTTGAGTAAGAAAACTCTCCCGAGGTCGAGAAATCCCCAATGTATGTGTTTCCAGAAATTTTTCCGAAACGCTTATGCATCAACACTCAGCATCGTTGTGCAGCGCTCGCGTCCTTGCATCTTTGCGTACCGCTACGGCTGCTCTGTCCCGCAGGCGAAAAAGCTTACTGCGCTCGACTCTCTCGAGAGGAGCCTTTTCTCTACTTTCGGATTGCCCTCCCCGGCATGGACACGGCTGCACTTTACGGGAGTTTGCTCGTCGCTTACGCGGTCCCGCCTCTTCGGTGTTGATCCGCTCGGTTCACTCTTGTTTCTCCCCGCACTTTAGCTTGAATAAGCTACGATACACCATGTGAAAAATCCTAAACTACGGATTTCTACTTGCAACAACACGGAGTACTTCTATTATTTTTCATAGTTATTTCATTACGGTGAAATATCGAAGTAATTACCGTTTGCCGGCCTACACAAATAATGTTGCGGAGAATAAATCCAAGTGTTGAAACAAAGCCGAAAAAAAATACAATAGAAAAACATCCACATTTGACACGGAGGTATTTTTTGGACCAAGTCCCCGTAAAAACCTCAACTTGGGAAAACTACTGCACACGGCGGTCCGAGGGTTTTGTATTATTACGCAAAGTAGAATCTCGAGTGCTGCTAGGTGCCAATGTCCGACTCACCCTTCGGAGAAAATCTGGGCAACGAGAAGAAATGTGAGGTACACCTCACCTCGCAAGTCTGAAGGCCAAGTCTAAGCAGTAATGAGTGAGCCCTCTCTGCCTACCATTGGTGTACAATTTGTTGCGTGGCTTTGCGTGGAGCAAGATGAACAACTCGTCCTCTCCTCTCTGAGAATAATCGGGCGTCCCCGAATGGGCACGACCCTCCGGCTGGAAACCCCGGCTTCAGGCTATACGCGGACCCGAATACATAAGGCAACGTCATACTGCGTGATTCCCTTCGAGGAGCTGGCGTCACCCCTCCGGAGTGGGCTGACATTTCCACCAACGTCTCTCTAAAATGTACTCACCGTTATACGACCGGTTCACTGTCACCCTCTTTTAAACTTATCAACGAATCAAATCACTTATGAAACCTAGCCTAGTGATTCGATCTTGATCAAAAAGTTGTGTTTCTCTCACAAGCTCAAAAAAATGTCAAATACTCCAATGTCTTTCCATAGGCCCCTCACCCTCCTTATAATCTTTCGTTGACCCTTCAACGTAGGGTCAAACATAATCAAGGAGCTAAAGTTAACTTGGAGGTGATCCATGACTTTATACAGAAGATTCACACTTAGTTTAATTAATACCCTTTAATTAATCGGTTTCCTAAGTTGAACTTGGGGAAAACATTAAACGATTAATTATTTTAATTAAATCATCTCTAAAAGTGGAATTTTCCAAAATCCTTTTAAAGGTATTATGGAATACATGTGTCTTAGCATGTATACAAAATTACAAGACTAAAACACATAGATGCTATCATCTCTGTTATTTATTGTATTTTTTCCCAAAAGGAATATTACATTACGGTAGCCCTTCGGTAGATATAGATGGTGGGTATGTTATGGGAGCGAGTCTTAATACAAGGAGGAAGGCATGTATGCTACCATTTGAAGTGTTCTCAGGACATTATAAACATACCCTGTGACAAGGAGATTTATGCCCTAGTACGAGCTATGAAAAATGAAAAGAATATCTTATGGGAAATGAGAGAGTAATCCACACGGATCACCAACTAGCCAGATTAGCTACAAAAAATGAGACATTACAAGTGGATGGTGTTTTTACAACAATTTCATTTAGCGAGTCCAAGTATAGAAAGGGAAACACAAACAAGTTGGATGACACGCACCAAGGCCATCCACATCAAAGATCATAGCTTTGGGAACTCTTATGCACATGGAGCCTTCCACCCATGATACATGTATAGAGACATACAAAAAGGATTGGGACTTCATGGAGGTTTTCGGTGGTTGTGGAAGTCGAAGTCATGCATGATAGTGTGATAAATTGACTTCCATCTCCGGGACGGATTTACCCTATAAGTTAGATAATATATCTTTCCTAAAGATGAGAAATTTTAGCTTATTAGAGAGGCTCACACCTCCAAGGTTGCGGGGCACTTTGGTATAGGAAAGATAGTGGCCAAATTATAGAAAGGTATGTGTATTGGTCCAAGATGTAAGAAAAAGATAATAGGTTCATAAGAGGATGCATGTTTTGTTCTACAGCAGTATAGTAATAAGAAACAAGGGCTATGCCATCCCTTGTCTGTACCCAATTGCCCTCGGGCAATTGTTTCGATGGAATTTGTATGGGTTTACCAATAACAGGAAGGGACATGACTAGTTGTTCATGGTAGTTGATAGGTTCAACAGTGTGTGTTCTAATGTACTGTACAAAGACCATCGGAATGAAAGAAGTAACGAACTTTTTTTTTTTTTTCGATAAGTGCGGGTGCACTTTCGGATACGGGGGCATCATTTCAGCAGGGGACACAAGATTCTCCATTCCATTTTGGACTACAATGTGGGAGAAGATGGACATGGTTGAAGAGGTATGTAAACATTCATCCACGGAACAAATGTGAAAATGGAGAGTAGTCAATAGGACTCAGAGACACAACTTTTGATGGGATAGAATCGGGGAAAAATGCAGACCTAGGATGAAAATCTGGTATCTGGAACATGCACTCTTATAACAAAGCAATTCACACCTCTCCCTAAGTAAGTCCCCATTTGAAACTTGTATTAGGATATTTGCCACCTTCATCTTTGAATATTGCATGTGGGAGGTAAAGTGAGGGGAGGATCTTATAGGGAGGGCCTTGGAGAAAAACAAAAAAAAAATTGTTGAAGATTGGGAAAATCCATATGTAATTTTCTGAGAGACATTGCATGAAAAGTCACCGAAAAATATAAGGCCAAAACATGATATTACACGAACGGTTCTTGAAGGTAAGAAGCAGAGTATGGTTATAGTTGAACAAAGGAGAGGCTACAATTGGTAGTCAAGAAATCAAAGCTCTACGATATGATTATGAGATATTGGAAAAGGTGGGAGATAGCTCTCTGAGACTCGGTCTACCTGCATGCCTATGCATTTTCTTGGTGGTAAATAAATTTAGAAACTCTATGAGACTTCCATGTATGATCAAGAAGAATGTCGTCTGCCTTTTGTGGGGATTTGGTACCAAATATGAGTGAACTTGACGGGGGGATACAATTTTGTAGAAGAGATCCAAAACTAAAATACGAGGCAAGCATGACATATGGAAGATTGAGTTAAAGGACATCTTCAAAGCAAAGCTAAATGGTACACCTAAGAGAAAGTGGAGGAAAAATTTCTTTAATAATTTTATAAACTTGTAGGGACCAAAAGTCTCCCAGTAGGAGGTGTGAACTAGGTTGGATCGTTATCTTCTTTGTCATCTATCTTGATGCTTTCGGAGTGGAAAAAGTGGAGGGTGTCTGCAGACCATTTTTATCGATGGTATCTAGTTTGCAAATTAGGGTATGAAACCTCTCTAGGCAGTTTGAACGTCAGCACGTTTTTTGGGGGTAAAACTTTGCCACTTTGGTGCCCACAATAGTATATTAAACACACAAATGCCTTACCAACACACAAGAATAACCTCGATCGGGGTCCATGTACCAAAGTTGTACATCCAGAAGTTGGCCTTCTGTTTTTGACCACCATGATTCGACATGATGCCACATCGACCACCATTATTCATGGAAAAGGGGCTACCAAGTGATCATGATGAATAAGACTTTAGAGTATTCAACATTGTAACTCTAGTTAAGAGTTGAAAGATTCAAGCTTCACCACTAGTAGGATATCGGGTTGTGTTGTAATCGGGCCACTAGGAGAAAAATGGTTCGATTCTATTCATTTACATTTTGTTATGAATGAGCAAAGTAGTTGAGAGTATATAGGAGAGAACAAATAGAGAGGCTGTTACATTGTAGCAACCAACATGCCACAGTCTCACTTCTTTGTACTTGCATCCATTTTCTTTGAAAAGAGAAGGTGAAGCAACCTCACCTTCTAGCTAGGTTTTCTCCCATAAGGGCTTCCTAGGTCATTCATATCTTGTGTTATTTTGGTTTGTGGCTTGTTGTTCTATTTGTTCTCTATTTTTGCATAATTATAATTAAGAGAAATAAACCTCATAGTGTATAGTTTGTATTTTCGTATATTTTAATGAAATGTTTGTTGTGACAAACTGTCTGATGGAATTTCCATAGCAATTTATAGATCAATGAAGCGAGGTCCTTAGGTATCTACAAGGTATAGTGGATTTTGGGCTTACATATGTTAGGAGTGGTCGAGTGCAATTAGTGGGATACACGGAACTCAAATTGGCCTAGGAATGTTGCGATAGGAAAAGCACCTCAGGGTTCTACTTCGGTGGGGATTAGTAATGATTTCATGGTTTTAGCGGGAAACGGAAGTTTGGTAGTGCTTGGTTTAGCAAAGGTGTAGTTCTTAGCTATAAGTTTTGCGAGTTGTGGGCCATTTGGCTTTGCGGGAATCTTTGATAGGGTTGTTTGGTATTTAGTTGAGTTCAATGATGATTCACTGTGACAATGTGATTGCATCAACCTCTCTAAGTATAGAGTTTGCCAATAGGTCAAGCATATAGAGATTGAGTATCACTTCTAAAAGAAAGGGTCGAGAGGGGTGTTGTGAAGCTTTAGTACATATCGTAGATGAGCGAGGTTACAAATATTCTCAACAAGCCCTTGGTGAAGATAAAGTTTTTGTTTTATAGAGATAAGTTGGCGGTGGTCTTGAACACCTTCCTTGCAACGAGGGACTCATGTTTATAGCTCGAGGCAAGTGCTTTTGCATAGGCTTGGTGTCTAGCATGTAGAAGATGTCATATTGCATCTTTAGGTACTTGCTTGAGACGAGTAAGTGATTATTTTGTGACTTCTTTCCTAAGTTTAACTTAGAAGAGTACATTAATTATTTAATTAATTAATGTTGATTATTAAGCCAAGTTTCTAAGGATAAATAGATTATTATTTAGAAAGTGACTCATATCACATCTCTATGGTGGAATCTCCAGTGACTTCTGGGATAATCTTGAACATTGGTCACTTAGGAGATTAGGGTTATGGTTGGCTTAGTGAAATTATAAAATAAGCCTAAGGGAGAGGTGAAAAACACATTGTGATTGAGAAAGCAATTTTCGGAGAAAGGAGTGAGACTTAAGAACTAAAGAGAATGGAAAAATGTGCAACGAAAGTTTTAGGAGAGAAATTCTTGGGTGCTAAGTTTGTGGAGAGAGCCAAATTCTTGGTCGAGGCCAAAGCGTAGGTCGAGTTTCCAACCAAGTTTGTGCGGGAGAACTGGCCAAGGTTTATGGGGCCATACAAGTTGAGGCCAATTATTAGAGGTGGGCAGATTTTCCGAGGTCGAATATTTTCTAGGGAGGGTAGAATTTCTACGGAGGCTGAATTTTTAGTGGGCCGAAATCCAAGTTCCAAAATGGTATTTGTATTTTCTTTGTATTATTTTTGGGTCAAGGCCCTAATTTTCTAGATTTAATAAAGTGAAGGAATATTTGTTTGGGGAAGAAATTTTTGTTGTTCTTGTGTAGTTGATTTTCCTATTTTATTTATGTTGCAATTTCTTTACGAAAGTTAAAAATACAGGTGTATTTATTTTTCAGCAATTTTATAAAATCTATTAAAATTACAATATTTTTCTAAGTATAAAATGATTGTTGAGGAAAAAATAAATGAGACTTGGTATTAAAATTTAACATGTCCCAATTCATCTAGGGTTCAACACCCCCCTCCAATATGTCTAACACTCCTCCAAAGAAAGTCTCCTCCTAATCAAGCATCCAACCTCCATGTGGCCATCATGAAGTAGTCACATGTGAGATAGTTTTCTCATTGATCTTTAAGCCTCATAAACTCCAAGATGAGGCACTCTTGGGTCAATGAGAAAACCGCAAATCTGTCTGTATGTCCATCATGACACGTCCAAGGGTAATCCATACACCATGCACCTCACATCACATGAAGCACCCCCAATGTTGTTTTAAACATTCTCGGAAGTAATTACGAATTTCTATGAGAGTAGAAAATACCTGTTTTTGAATTATTGGAGAATGAATATAGTTATTTGCCATATAAGAGCTGTGAAGAGATAATGAGCATGGAGTTATCCAATTCTTTGCTTTCTATAAGATTAAGTATAAAACAATCCTTACCCCGACTTAGAGATGATCACCCTTGATTATAGTATTATACACTTCATATCTCTCTGAGAATAACTCTTTTGCATGTTGTTTTGGACACACGCAAATCTGTAGTGAAAACTCCGAAACCAACACGCAAATATATTGAACCTTACATGTTCACAAAAGTGTCTGGGTTTGGTCTTCTTAATGAAATGTACTTTTGATTCTAGTAAAGCTATAAAATGAAAGAAAATTATTATTATTGTTTTGGAGCATGGTTTCATGCTCAAGGTGCTTTATTTATAGGTCAAGCACCCATTGAGTGCTTCTAGGGTTTTTCCTAGGTCGAAAGTCAAAAGAGTCAATGTCATAAGTTGAAGACCCCATCGAGCACATTGTAACTTGTAAAGAAAATTATTTTTGTCTTTAAAGGTGTCAAAATACCCTCCAAGAACAGAGTCGACACAGCAGGCGGCAAGTTGGCCTAAAAGGAAGAGCCACGTACCTTGAAGAGCTTTATATAAAAGGAGGAAAAATTGACCTCCTTGAAGCACATTCATCCATCGCTCATTTTAGAAAAGGAGGAGGAAGAAGAGAGCAACAAAAAAGAGGAAGAGGAAGAAGAAGACTTTTGTTTGGGCTATTTCTCTCTCACACGTGAAGAGAACTAGGGTTCTGTGAGATCTGAGGTTTTCATCTTCAAATTCGATCTTGGAGAAAAAGAAGACGAGAAGGTCGAGCGAAGGTCACTAAAGGTCATCCTTAAGCTCTAGAGAAGGTAAGCCAAGTGAAGGGTCTAAGGAAGCCTTGGAAGGCTAATCGGGGCTCACATGTGTAGCAACAAGCTGAGGAGGGCGAAAGTTTCGGTACAGCGTATTGGAGGGTACAGATTACGCAACAAAAGGTCGAAGTTGTGCTACTAGAAAGAGATTTGATTGGGTTTCGAAGCTAGATCAAGGATAGCACGTCATTTGGAGAGGTTGCTCTTGGTCTTGGAGGGTATTGGTCTTAGTCTAAAGGTCTTGGAATTAAATCGATTAAAGAATATATAAGGAAGAGAAGAAGTTGCTGAATTTTTCTCCTAAGTGGAGTGGTTTTTTGGTCGCTTGCGACCTATATTATATGTTCTTGTTCTTCTAATAAGTAAAGACTTAATAGCTAAGTCACACGATACGGGGATACGGGATTCGAGAGAAGAATCGGATACGGGTACGGTGACCCGGAACGGGGATATACGGGATACGATACGTTATATATTATTTTATTAAAAATATATATGTATTTTTAAAATATATATATATATATATATATATATTAATATATTAAAAATTGAATATTTTAAAAAACTTTAAATTCATACAAATTCATTGATTCAAGCATAGATATTAGATACTCATGAGTCATACATCATCATTCAAATGCTATAATACAAGTACAATGATACATTGATACACCGGTGACCATACATGATACAATTGTCAAATTTACTGAGAAAAACAAGATTGAAGATAGTAAGATACGTAGTTTTTTCATTAAGTCATCAAAAATCAAAATGTGTTACATAAGAACAACACCCGATGGCAAATAGAAATAGAAAATACAAAATCAACTACGGTCTACAAGACTAAAAGCACGAAGCCTCGATGAGTCGAAGTCATCAATCACCATAATCGACATCTATTGTCCAAATCCACGATCATCGTATCTGCTGCTCTCTTGCCCTCTGGTCATCCTCCTCCTCTATCATCTGCGCATCTGTGGTGTGGAGGATGACCCCTCTAATCCATCATCCGTACGGACTCATGTGGCGTGAGATCAAGTTGGCCAATACCAACTCAGCATTGTCCGGAACCCATATCATCGGGGAAAGACATCCCACATGCATGCTTTCCTTCAACCTCCTCCCTGCTGTCGATGGAGCGAAGGTTGGTGTGCACATACACCATTGTCCCTGCACTTACTGGTACGCTCAAGCTTTGCTCCTCTTCACACTATACAAATTCCCATATGTGCTCCAATTCACTCTCGCAACAAGAGGATGAAGTCACTGAGAGAGGAGCCTCATGGCTAGCTAGCTGAAAAGGAGGGCTTGCTACCCCATGAGTTGCCCACCAAGAATGGAACTTCTTAGCCCCCCTTTGTCTCAGATCAAATCATAGCCTCCAAATCGCCCCCTGCCCGGTGGAAAAATATCCCAAGGCATCCTCCACCTCATCAAGGGATGCCCTATCTCGAACAATCCTCCCTGGTGCATCTTTCCTCCTTTGTGAGATTTCGACATCCATGTGAGGAGGGGCTCTGCGGAAGGTCGACCATTCGACCACTCCTTTTTGTTGTAGTATTTTGGGTTCAAGAGCCCAGCCAAACAATGTAAAGGTGTACGATTCTTGTCCCATACGCTAACGAGAATATCTGTATGACGGTGAAGAAGGCCTAGGAGTGATGTCTCATGCTACGAGCGCGGCTACTTGTAAAATAATGGTCCTCACAGACTCAATCATGGAATCCCATCCCTCACATAAACACTATCCCTCGGGATGGGTTGGTCACCATGTCTGTAAATACGAGCAAGAAATGATAGGCTCCATGATGCGATCATGGTAGATCTACCTTCTCCCACCATATATCATCAAGCACTATGTCCTTCACCTTCTTTGAGGTACCGCGATCCAGTCTTTCTCCAAAGACCAAAACTGCGAAATAACCATGGAGCCCATGACGGTCTTGACCTCCCTCGACCTCTTCAACATGATGAATGAGAGCCAGCGTATGTACGCAATCTTCAACAATGATAGATTGTTGTACTCCTTGTAGATAGTGAGGGCATTTGTATGGTTTGTTACAAAGTTGCGGATATGTCGTGCCATCCTCAATAGTGGCTCAATCAATACATCGAAGCAATAGATTTAGGTGCCAAGTTCAATGAATGGACAATGCAAGGTGTCCAACGAAATACTTGTGGATATTTTGCTTCCCTTGATGTTATCTGTGACCTTGCAAATAGGTGCATTATACGCCAATGATTTGCACACAACAATCCACACCTACACTTTCAATAACTTTGAAAATAACTCACCCATATATTGTGCATCCTTGTACTCTCCGTGCATCCTTTGCTTTCAGAAAAGCGCACCATTCGTGGATGACACCATGAAGTTAATGAGTAGGTGGCGTGCTAGATGCACATCCATCCATCGAAACAATACTAACCCAGGATGTTGGCCATGCGATTTAATAGGCTCGAGCATTTTTGTCCACCTCTTTCTTTGCCTTTGTCAACAATGTGGTTCGACTTCTCGGCCCGGGAGGCACATACCCTGATGGAGCCCCATGACAAAGAGCTCGACACATCTCAATAAATAGAGGTGACGAATGCAACATTAAAGGATATGAAGTTGATAGAAAAAAAAATGCGGTGGTGAGGTCAAGCTCTTCCCTTTTCTCTTTTTGGAAAATCTTGTCCATTATACCAGCTGAGTTGTCTTTCTCTTTGCTAATTCTCCTTTGCTAGAAGTATCAAAAGGGAACTTGCTTTAACTGCTTTTCTGAGAATGGAAGGGGGTCATCAGTCTTGGATTTTTATTTTGTGCCATTTGCCTCCCCACCAATACTCTACTCTTTCTCCAATTTCTTCCTGTCTGGTGATTCAATTGTTGTACAACATTTAACACCACAACACAGAATACCCAACAAATGAGCTTTCACACGGAAATATGCCCATTGAAATGGCCATTGCAAAAATTTCATTTCCATGAACAATTTCCTCCTCCCTTTTTCTTTGCCCCTTCCTCTCTTGTCGCATATTTCTGATAGGTATTTAAGGGTCAATAATTTGTTTTTTTCTGCACATTTGAAGCCTCTTGTTGTAGCCCCACTTCCAATGGATGAATACTTAGGAGAGGTGATGAAAGAGGGACGGAGGGCATCTCCAATGGAGACATTCTTCCCCTTTCTTTGCCTGTCTTCTTGCCTTTGATTGAGCCATGAATACTGTAAAAAATAAACAAAAACAACTAAATATATAAAACATATGCACATGCAAACATAACAACAAACTAAATGCAAAATATAGAGGGACAATGCACTTACGGATGCTAGAATCTCTTCGAAGAACTCCCTTTCTCCTTGTCACACTTGATCCTTGCTCACACTAGCTCTCCTTCTCACTTCACAAATGAAATGGATGACAAAATAAAGAGGAAAAGCGAGTACTTTATAAAAAAAATAGCGCAATTTTCCTTGCACGGGCCCGTTCATGCAAGATACGGCGTGTCAGAGCGGGGGTACGGTCGAGATACGGCATATCCCTTCGGATACGCGTTATCCCGAAGCGAGTACCTACGTCACCGACGGATCACAACTGTATCTTTGAATTGGGGCCGAATCCGGTGCGGGTAAGTGTAGATACGAGGATTCGGGGATTTGAGGGCATTTTAGGAGTATCCGGTGACTTAGCTTAATAGACATCACAAGCAGTTATCAAGTAACGAGAAATCACTCTAATAATTTCCCTTAAGATTTCTCAACATGGTTTCAAAATATAAGGTTGGATGAGGGCATCATGAATATCTCTACTACATTAAAGAAGTTTCTCAAGAAGTGTTCAAGGGTAGCAATAAATATGTGGAAGGGATCGAAAAGTATGGAATCTCTATTCACTTAGAAAGAAAGTGAAAGGAAGACAAAGACGAGGGAATCTTCTCGGCACTTACGAGCCCACATTCCATGATGAGAGCATTTGGTTGATCGAAGAGAAGTGGAGCATCAAGACACATGATTGGTCATCTGGCGGCTAAAAGACTCTATCAAAGGAAAAAAAATTCTTGCTCATTTTAGATGGAACTTGGAGTAATAAAGCTATCCTGTGGAGAGAATTGGATCAACTTCAATAAGTGTTGGAGAATGAAGCAATATTCATCTCCAACAACAACATCCTATTTGTTCCAGGTTTGCATAAGAACTTACTTTCCATTTCAGAGTCTAGAAGATAAGGGTGATAGAGTGGCTTTCATTGACGGAAAAGTTGTATTATGGAGTAAGAACTCAAGCTGTAAAGAAAATGCTAGAGTAATGCTAAAATATTTTGTCTTCGTTTCAAAATCCTTCCAATAAGTTCTATCGTAGATGAAATCTAGAATTAAAAGAAAATCATGAAGGATTATCCAAGGGTAAAAGTAGGTAGGAGTACAAAGACCATTTGGAAGAGAGTGTTTCCACGTTAAAAGAAATATTGGATCTTATTCATTCAAATGTACGTAGCCCTATGACTAGAGCTCTTGGACATCATCTATATTATGTCACGATCATAGATGATCATTCAAGGAAAACTTGGGTTTATGATGAAATCGAGGATGAATTATTTATCAAAATTCAAAAATTCAATGTTGAAGTGGAAAACCTTATAGAAAGAAGAATCAAAATATTGGTCAGAGTAATGGAGGAGAATATACATCTAAGGAAATCGTCTCTTTTTGTGAGTTTGGGATTAAGAGAGTTGATAGTTCCATATAATCACGAACAAAATGGAATTGTAGAATGAAATAAACGACCATTGAAGAAAGTGTAAAAGCAACATTGCATGATCAAGATCTACCAAAATATTTGTGGGTTGAAGCCGCAAACCGATTGTATACATTCAAAATGAAGTCCCCACGAGTCACTAGATAACATAACTCCAGAAGTACTCCTTTAGGAAGAAACCATTTGTGGATCATCTGCGAGATCTTTGGTTGTCCTATATATATTCATATACCGAAGAACAAAGAAAAGTTTGACGCTTCGAAGGAATGAGAGGAACATTTGTGGGCTATCGAAATTCCTCTAAGGCCTATAGGATCTACATAAAAGAAGGACATCGGATAGAACTCGGTCGAGATGTGATATTTGATGAAAGTATTGCATTCTAAAGAAATCAAAGGATCTCCTATGAATCGATGATGAATAACTTCACGTATTCGAAGAAGAGTTACTAAGGAGGACGAAATCAAATCATGAAGATGAAGGTCCCGGTGAACCTATAGAACATGTGGCTGTTACCGTTGAAAAAGACCTAGCTGATTGAAGTCTACACTTCTAAATTCATAAGGTCATGGAGCATCTCAAGGTACATTCGGGGAAAACAAGAAGTCCAAACGATATTACGGGTATGCAACCTACATGACTAAATTAATAGAGACGAGCCATCCACTTTTTCAAGAAGTTGTCACTCACGAGAATGGAAGGATCCCATGTGTTGGCACATGACCGCACACGAGGTGGAGAAGTGACCCCCTATAAACAAATCACGGGGATAAGGGCATGAATGGCTAGAGTGAAGGCCAAGCAATTCAAGCACGGGTCGAGCGGACACCCATGAGTCAAAGGAAAGAGCGTTTGTTGTCCAAGTGTTATGATCCGAGAAACCATTGACGGGGTATCCACGCAAAGCGAATTTACATATATGATATTTCACATATGGTATATGTAATATCACCTCACTTTTAACATTGGTGTGAGCCCCTTATTCAATCGTGATCGCATATCGCAAAACTCCATACATGTTACCATTGCACTCCTTCGCAAAACCCCAGGTGCGATAAAACCTTAGCCCTCTTCACCTTTTCCGCATGAACCTTTATCATTTATAATTCATTTCTCTCTTTTGCCCCAAAACCTTTATTGGTACCCCACTTACCTTTTCGCATCGCCAATTGCATTGCACTTACACTTTTGTTAACTCCACACCATTTCGGCGATTGCGATGTAAATGGGACCTACCCTCTCCATATGTCACCTCTCCTCTCATCGCACGCTCCACTTCACATTGCTTCATTCTTGTTACCGAAGTCACGATTTTCGGCCCTTTGGAGATTGTGATTTGCAATATGAGTTTGACTTTACGATAATCTTTGACTTCGCGATTTGCAATGTCGCAAATTGAAAATCGCAACCTTTACCCCTTGTTTCTCATAATAAAAAACTCCCGACTCCCAATTGCGATTTACAGCGGCCCACACCTTCGTCATGCCACGTCACCTTCCACTCATCGCACATCGCACTTCGCATTGCTTCATTCTTGTTACTCGTCTGAGTCCCCGATTCTCGATATCGATATGCGATATAATAACGAGCCCCCTCACGGTCGGTCTCTGCGGTTTGCAAGTCCCAAGCACAACATGGGTTTTTGGTGGGACAAACACAACTATGGTATATTCGGTTTGTCCAAGAACTCCCCGTTAGAGCTAGGCACACACAACACGGCGGTTGTTTCGTAACGGTTAATGAAATCATGAGAATAAAAGGGGTAGAAGCTTCTCGACGACAAGTGGAATCATGTGATGGAAGGCAGAGCCCTTTTGTTCATGGCTACACCGCCCCATTTGAAGATTCCGGTTGGCCTGCGTGGCCAACTATGTTGTTCTTTTCTTTGTTTGATTATGATCTTTCGTGTTAAGAGTCTTGATTTCACTTGATTGTTTGGAATTTTACGATTACGGGAGTGATTTCTCGATGCACGCTGCGATTTAGTTTATGATATTTTCATTTTCACATGTGTGGGTCGATCGTGAAAGTTTATTCGTCCATAAGCCCTCAGGAGAACTCCACAGGGAGTTCGAGAGATGAAAAGAAGGGGTTACGAATTTTCAAAAATTTTTGTTTGTAGTTTTGTATCCTTGTGCTCTTTATGCTTTGAGACACATATTCGGGAGAGTTGTTTGAACATAATATGATATACAATATTTGTTTATTTGGATTCCGGATGGAGCAATGAGTAGTATGTATACGTATTCTCTCATTTATCAATAATCTCCTGTTTATGTATAATCATCTTTCAATGTTATTTGCTTTGATGATTCGTATAGTATGGCTATGGTGGTATGCATTTTTATTCATGAATTCGTGTGAATAGCTCGGGTGTTAAACTTGTTGTGCCCCCTTAATTCGTGCTCCACGAATCTCCCTATTGTTGGTCACATTCCATTTACATCACTTCCTCACGAGTTCACGGGAGACGGATTCTTAAGACTTTTAAGCACTGTCTCTCGCGGGTTCCTCCTCTAGTTCCTTCTAGGCACCTCTACATATTTTGAAAGCCTACGCTCATTGTTTCATACTTGGCCCATTTGAAAAGCCATCGAGCCATACGACCTCTTGAGCCTCTTGCGGTGTAGGAAATTCACAGAATCAAACTCCAAAGTCTTCATCATTCACAGACCACCACAATCATTATCCTCTTAATCCATATTCTGTGGAGGCACCCTTAAAATTGTCCACATCTAACCTGCGATTTTAAGATGTCACAGGCACGGGTCTTTAACAACTCAAGGGTGTCTCTGGAGCAACAACACCATGAATGAAGAATATCAATCTATGATGAAAAATGGAGTTTGGGGAATCGTACCTAGGCCTAAAGACAAATGCTGTGGTAACTTCCAAGTGGATCTCCAAGATCAAACATGCAACGGTGAAGGCATCGATAAATATAAAGCAAGATTTGTGGCTGAGGGATTCTCTCTCTGAGAAGGCATCGACTATGAAGAGAAATTTGCTCCAACAACAAGGTACTACTATCCATTCGTTGGTCTCTTTGCGTAGTATCATTGGGATGGAACATCAACCAAATGGATGTCAAGGCCAGCATTTACAATTGCCACAAATGATAGAAGTCTATATAGAACAACCCTTGGGATTCGCGAAGTCAAGGATAGAAAGGCATATGTTTACGGGTTAAAGAAGGCATTATATGGCCTCAAGGTATGCTAGGAAGGATGCATACCTACGATTAGGCTTCGTAAAGATTTTTGTTGATCCAAACCTCTATATTAAGGTTGTGAAGGGAGAGTTGGTAATCATTCTTTTGTATGTGGATGATCTTCTCTTGATAAGTGTGGAAGGTTGAATTGAAGAATGTAAGAGGCAACTAGCGAGCGAGAATTTGACATGAAGGATCTGGGGTTGATGCACTACTATTTGGAGATGAGTACGGAAAGGACACGATGAAAATCTATCTAAGTCAAGGGAAGTATGTGATCAAGATGTTAAGAAGTTTCGAAAGCACAGTGGATTGTAAAACAATGACAACCTCGAAGATCACAAACTGAAAAGAGAGCGAGGAGTTTTGAATCAAGCGTTGTGGATCCTTCCAAGTATAGACAATTGAATGGCTCGGTGATGTGTGGTAGACTTACAACCAAACATATGTTTTGCGATCGCGATTACGAATCGATTCCAAGTGGAGTCAAAGCATGATCATTGGATAGCAGAAAAACATATATTGAGATATACGAACTATCCACTATTGCCGGAATATGATAGGAGGAATGATGTCCACTTAATCGGATATATAGATTGAGCTAGAGAGCGTTGAACGCCAGTGGAAGAAGTACTATGGGAGGATATTTCAGATTTGGAATTCTCCATGATCTCATGGATGAGCGAGAAAAGCAAGACACGGTGCTTTGAGTAGTGTTGAGGTTGAGTATATTGTAGCATGTGAAGTAAGAAGAGAAGCGGTCTAGTTGAGAAGAAGTTTGCTATCTAATACATTTCCCGAAACGATGGACCCTATAATTGATACATTTTGATAACACCGAGTTGTATACGATTGTGCGAAGACCCGGTATTTCATGGAAAATAAGCATATCAACAACAAGTATCACTATATTCAAAAGCTAGGACAAGATGATGTATTGCATCTACGGTATATCTCCACTAATGAGCATGTAGGCTGACATGATGACAAAATCTCTTCCTAATAAGAAGCTTGTATATTTGAGGAGACGAATTGGTTTGGTTAATGTATCCTCCTTGATTGAGAGGGAGAGATAAGCACATCATTCTTGTCTTCACTTGGGACGATAGAATGGAGGATTGAGTAACCATTTGGCATATGATACTCTTTGACGATGAGGTAGGGCATCGAATGAAGTAGTCGTGGAACGATATTCTTTGAAGACTAACTATCAGGAATAAGAATAGTCCAAGGAAGGTCATGCTACTTGTGAACACCGAATTGAGTGTGTACCTTGAGAGAAATGATGATGATGGTGTCTATAAGTCATTAGTCTCGCCGGCCATTGTGTTAATTTTTGAAACTAGGGTCAAATTCCACCTTGGACAACTTAGATGATAGAGATGATAGGCACGGTAATTCCTCTTTCAGGGACCAAAATGTTGAACCCTTAGTTAAAGTGAAAGGGGGGTGAATCGGTTTAACACATTCATGGACTTTTAAAAATTTTCACTAAAACTTATTTACACCTTCATTTCATGTTCAACTTAATGTGTAGGTAATCTTAGAATGTGAGCACCAAGTATTAAGATAATGTAACATCAGACTTAATATGAAAACGGCAAATTGTGCTTGATTAGATAAACCATATCAACACATAAACATCATGCACAGAGACACCGGATATAAGTGGAAACCCATAAAGGAGAAAAACTACATCTTATTATTGTTGTGATGCAAAGGAAAGCTCCAACTCCCTCTCACCACTAATTTTAACATGGCTCCAACCCACGGAGGCTCCTACCTCAATTCTGCAAGCTACAACTTGCAAGGAAGCTCCAACTCCCATCAATTTTACGCGAGCACCAACCTAGAATGCCAACCTCAACCGACTACAGCGCTTCTATCGAAGCTACAACTTGATATGGAAGCACCAACTTCCTCCATTTTAACATAGGGCTACAACCTACGAGAGGCTCCTACCTCGATGGAAGCTACAGCGGCATCTATCAAGCTACAACTTCGTAGGGAAGCTCCAACTTCCTCACTCTTTCAAAAGAAAACACTGGCGATTTACCTTGGATATCGGCCCTACTGTTACCATGCCTTCTTCATTCTTTGTCCTCCGGTTTCTTATCTGTCTTATATCATCTGCGACTTTTCAGCATCTCTGCCGCTCCTCCTTCTTCTTATCTTCTCACTTCAATTCTACATTCTCTGTTCCTCTCTATGCATATCAATGTGATATCATTTATAGAGTTCATCACATATTTGTTTGTATTCCACGGGGAATTCAAAGTGAACAACCATGACTATTTGACTTTTGCCTTCTCATTTCTTTATCAATTCATTCAAAGGAATATAACAATATGTATACATTTCGGTTTACGGTGGAGTTTTGTTTTCCTATCGGAGACACCTTTGCATCACAAACAATATAAAAAAATCAATTAAAACATTTACATTCACAATTTCGATTACATACATCAATTTCACTCGACCCCTTTCCCGGCCCTTGGCTTCTTGTTCTTTTGTCTTTTCTACGGTTGTCATGTAATTATTGCACGCATACCTCTGTTTTCCATGCATGTAAAATGCCTTGTGTCTTTTTCGATTCATACTCTCCTATTCACGCAATTGTGTATCTACGCATATATAACTATTGTGCAAGTTTAGCTCCCAAATAGCATATCAAACTCTCATTGTATATAAAAAATGCATTCCCATTAATGCCCAATCTTAGTTCACTTTCTAGAGCAAGTTGTAAACTTTGCATACGGAAGCTTCTTCAATCAAAGGTCAAAACCTCATTATAAATGCACCTTTCAATACAACTGTAATATCCCCTTTTAGGGATATCCCTCGAACACAAGCAAACTCCAACGAGAGATGTAATTTGGAGCGTTTACGGATATTTCACTTTTGAGAAGAGGGTGAGATGCAGAGCTACCGACCCTTTCCGGACTCATCTGAAGTATAGAGAAAACACTCCAAGTGGTATAGAACTAGAATGCTCGAAGATAGAAAATTATGATAATGCAAGCATACGATAGCATAGATAGAATGTATAACAAATGCTCCGAAAATATAGAGAGAATGTTAAGCCATTTTATTATGCGAAAATATATTAAAAGAGAGTACAATAGGTGATCGAGTGATACACCTAGACTTGCTCAAGGCAGTGAAGAAATACTCTCAAAATGTCCGAAATGCATTGCTCTACGAGCGCATCCCAGTGCCCGGAAAGCTGCCCAGGTATGAGGCTGCCTACTGTCGAAATGAAATGATGATTTGGGGTTGTTCCCCTCCTCGGAATATGAGCTGAAAATATGGAATCCACCTCTACTCACCAATCATAGCAAAACCTAGAAATCATATAAAAATGGTTGACCCCCAAAAATCACCCCTTCGGGGTCTGGCTTGTCCTCGAGGCTGCGCGAGAGGCTGAATAGAAACCCGAAATGCGGCCTCAAACTCCACCAAAAATCCTCAACGGGCAAGGGTTGGTCCCTTGTTCCGTCTCGAGCTCAAAACCCCCACGAAACTCAATCAAGACTCCCCTAGGACGGATTGCGTCCTCCCTCTCAAAATTGCGCGAGTCTCTGAATGCACGGCTACGCAAGAAAACCCAAACACCAATCCTTCTACAAAATGATGATGAAATTACCTTGCCCAGAAGCGGAGCACTCGAAGTCCCTCGAGGCTAAGGGTGAGATCTCACGACGAAGACACTCGATGCACTAAACGATCTTTGCCAACCGAGCCTAAACAACCGGCGTGCTTAAGAAGTCGAAGTGACTAGCTCAAATGCATAAACTCCAATGACAAAATGAGGAGCCTCCTCTCTCTTTTATAACGTTGGCCTCTCACAAAACCTAAGGCCCAAATACTCGATGTAGCCTCTCCTTTGCCATGCTCCCTGCGCATGCACGCGGTCCACTCAAGTGTATACGTGGGCCTACGTGGTCCTTGGCCCCCTTGGCTCCCTTTAAGTTACAACGTTGTGCTACTAGGGTGACTTTTTATTTCCAAGTGATTTATGTCCCCTCAACTCACCTTTTTATTTATAAATAAACTATAGAAGGCAAAATTGAGCAAAATCGAATATTCCAATTAGCGATTGCTAATTAAGTGTACACTAACTCTTTGAAATGGATATTGATATCTCAACTTACACAGAGTGAAACATACATATATGCTAATTTTCATTATATAAATCACGGCATATAACTCGAGGTTTTATGATTTAACCCAATTTTAATTCTTCTATGCGAGAAGCTTTAATTTATTCTGCTTCAAGCCTATGGTTAAAACCATATTAAAAACTTCCTCCTCAATACTTGAATTTCATTTAAAACCCATCACAAATATGTCGAATTAATATTCGAATATTCGCCCATAACTCGGGTTTTATAATTTACAACCAATGGTCGATGAACCATGTATTTGAACCACTTTATGAATGCATCAATGAATATCTCAACTTTGGAATAAAACTCAATGTGCTACGATGGCATGCCTACTCTATTGTCCGCATTTTTTTTTCTCTGTGCATATAGAAATGCACCTCCAATTTTGCTATGGTTATAAATCCATAACACAGATACACAACGGAACTTTACTTTTCCTTTCCATGGTAAAACCCATATGGTAAGGCCCATCACGTATCCCAAATGATCTTTAACTTTAATATATGACTATGCAACCATATATATATATATCGGGCCCACACTTTTTATTCACCTTTATACTTCGACAAGCAATTCTTTTAAGCGCACGTCAAACACATAACAATATTCAAACTTTGGTTAAAACACAACAGAAGTGAAATAACCTTCGGGCCCACAACACAACGTACCTCTTTTTTTATCCGATAGGTTGAAATCTTGTCGCGCTCCGGCCAACCGATCTACGACGATCACGCGATTAATTTACACGGAGCTTATTTCTCCAAACTCACACGATGGTGGGCCCCCGGTCTTAAACTACCCTTCTCATCCGACGAGTGGGGCATTCGTCGCATATCGGTGATCAACGAACATAAACTAATATCGCATTGTTTTCAAAGGCTTAGGCGTTAACGCCCCACAAAAAAAAACGCAATAAGTGGTTTTATTAAACCACTTTAGGACACGCGTCCTTCATCCGGTGGAATCGCGTTTTTTTCACAAATTTTCTTTCTTGCTTCTAAGTACGCGAGACGCGGTTCAGCCTCACAGTTTCTTGTTCATGCTTCACGGTTCCACTATCAATTCGGGGTTCCGTTCTTGTCTTATTCCACGACTCTTCAAATGTAACATGGTCTCTTGTCACCTTTAAAGCGTTCTCCACTATGTACATACTCACGGGTTTCATATGGCCTCTTGGATATGAACCATTCATTATAAAATAACCGCATATATGCATTACAACAGAGAAACATTCACTCTTGCTCGGTTCTATTTGCTTGAATGTCAAATTCAAGGTCATATCTACTCAAAACGTGATACATGTCGTGGCAAATAATAGGTCTTGTAAGCAGTCTACACGAGTTCGGTTACGGATTGCAATCAACACTCTTATATAGGACCGAGGTTCTATACACCATTTCTCAACGGTTAGTTCCTCCAACACGAGGCGGCTCTGTTGGGTCTCGATACTTCCTTCACGATTTTCTTGATTCTAAATCGCGTTCTCACTGTATCTGCTCCCAGGTTCTTCCTTGTTGGAGGCTGACTCCAATTGACCCAAGGTCATACCTTACCCATTTCTCTTCGACTTAAGACTTCATTCTAGTTCTTATATAATAGAGTTCGGGGAAATCCCAATCGGCTCAACCTGTGCATCACTCCTCAGCACCCTATGATCGATATTAGCTACCTCATCACTCAACATCGACCTTCTTTTTTATCGGAATATAGAACATCAATTAAACCCCAATTACGAGAGATTATTCACACGGTTAATCATCGGGGTTCCATCACGCGGTGTATACAATTTTTGTGGCTTTCTAATGTGATTCAATGATCTTGTTCACCGTTATAATTACAACGAAATCACCATAGGCTATTCAAAACCCCATCCATAAGAATCAAACGGACACCGCTCTCATCAACGGATATACAAACGAGACCTTTAAAACAAAAGTACGGAGTCTTGCTCATACCCGGCTCACGGGGATTCAAGGCATTCGCACACGAGAAATAAATTCAACCGATGCACATGTAATGTTTGTAATACTACTGCTGTCTCTGTAAATTTCCTCAGGACCCCTTTTCAAAATCAATGGTCCTCCCCTTCTGTCCTCACTACTCTGCACCTTGAATAGCTCTCTGCCTCTTTGCTAACTCTCTTGCTCTCTTTTGCGCCTCTCTCACTGCCTCTCTATTGCCTGCGCAACACTCTACTTGCTACTTTGCTTCTCTTTGCCTTGTTGTTGTTTCGGGTGCTCCTCCTTTGCCATCAGCAACATTTCAACACAAAATCGACCTAAAGATCACCACATTTGGACGACGAGAAGTTGGATTTTGAATTTACAGACCCTCTCATGTACATTGGATTAGTGACCCTATACACATACCACAATTGGTCACATCGGCCTTAACTCCGTGGACCCTCATGGAAGCATATAAATAGAAGAGGCCTCGAGCTCATTTGAACACATTGATCAAGCAATCCCTTCTCCTTTTCTGTTGTTTTGGTTTACGAATTACGACGAGGAAGTTCGTGCAAGGGTATGAGAGTACAAATTTGAGGCTTGCATGTGTTTAGAATTTATGTTTTTCCGATCGCACGCATGCTTCCAGGAATTCTCGGCCTCGGTCGGCTCACACACACCATCTGCGAGTGGAATTGTGAAGCCAAAGTCGCACGCACGATGGTACGAGCGACTAGGGTTTTGGGGGTAGATGCGGAAGGTTTCATCCTAGTCATTCGGCCAGTAGTGCCTCGAAAGGGACTAGGAGGTAAAGTCACTTGCACATTTGCCTCAAGGGTGCGGGTGAAATTAAGACAAGTTTGGGTGAATTCTTCCTCGGTTGCACGCCTTCGGTTCTTGAGGAAGCGAACGAGAACAACCATGGTCGATCACAGGGAACCCGGTATCTTGGGAGCGACCGGAAGTTACGATCACATGCAAAATATCTTGATGGTGCGACTAGGGTTACGAGCTAGGGTTTAACGGTTGACGCGATTGTTTACAATTGTACGATGGTTTGAAGGTTTTCTCTTTGCTATACAATATTTACGAAAATCGGTTCACATTTTGTATTGGATATATCTCTGCGAAAGATTATGTATTGGGCTCATTATACTCTTTTCTTAAAAAATTTGTGACAATCTAAAGAAGAAGATTTGAAAGGGTTTTCCCCCTTGTGGGGTTTTTCCCTAGTCTTTGACCAATGTAGTGTCTTTGGTCGTTGCGCTATTGTCTCCTTTGTTATTGCACATATTGTTCTATCTTCGGTTATTGCTTATGATTGGAAAAATTGTTAATAATTGTATACATTGCTTAATGAAGAATTGAATTGGGTTGAAGTAAATGAAACAACATAGAACAATATGAAAAAATTAACACATTGCGCTATGATCTTGTGAAGAGATAGAGTTGTTGGTCAAGGCCTTGATATATGACGGTGTTGGATGATATGATGCTAAGCAATTGGGATACCAATCGACTCTTCTTATGAGATCTCTTCGGATTGAGAATGTCCATGTAACATTTATGAATGCCTCCATAGTTAAGAGGCAATGTTGAAAAATGTGTAACTAGGTTCGGTCTTCATAAATATGAAATGTACTTTTGATTCTTGTAGATTATAAAATGAAAGAATTGGAGCATGGGTTTCATGCTCGAGGTATTTTATTTTATAGGTCAAACACCCATTAATTGCTTCTAGGGTTTGTCTAATTCGAGAAGTCAAAAGAGTCATTGTCATAAATTGAAGATCCCATTGGGCACCATTGTAACTTGTAACGAAAATTATTTTTGTCTTTAAAAGTGTCAAAATACCCTCCAAGACCAAGTCGGCACAGCAGCTAACAGAGTCGGCCTAAAAGGAAGAACCACGTCGGCATTGAAGAGCCTATATAAAGGAGAAGCTTGACCTCCTTGAAGCACATTCTTCCATCACTCATTCTAGCAAAGGAGGAGGAGGAAGAAGGCATTGAAGAAGGAATAGGAAGAATAAGACTTTTGTTTGGGATATTTCTCTCTCACACGTGTGAAGGAGGACTAGGGTTTCTACAACAAATCTGAAGTTTTTTTTCATCTTCAAGTTCGATCTTGGAGAAAAGAAGACGAGAAAGGTCAAGTGAAGGTTACTAAGGCATCCTTAAGTTCCGAGAAGCTAGAGAAATCCAGAGAAGGTCTGGGAAGCCTTGGAAGGGCTAATCGAGGCTCACACATGTGGCGACAACGGTGTAGGAGGCCAAAAATTTCAGGTCGCCGAGTGGAGGCGAAATTCCATGTGAGAAGGTCGAAGTTATGCAGAGAAAATATTTGGCCCAGGTTTGGTGGATCAAGGATAACATTGTTGATTTATGGTAGCATCGGATGTGATCTAGCCTTGTAACTTTGTATATAGGCTAAGACACATGTACTCCATAAAACCCGGAAATGTTTTTGGAAAATTCCACTTAAGTGGTTTAATTAAATTAATTAATCATTTTTTTAATGTTTTCCTAAGTCTAAACTAAGGAAATTGATTAATTAAAGGGTATTAATTAAACTAAGTGTGATCTTCTAGACAAGTCACATGGATCACCTCCAAGTTAATATTAGCCCTTGATTATGTTTTAATCTTGGCCATTGAAGGGCCAACGGAAAGAATACAAGGAGGGTGAGGGCCTATGGAAAAACACAGCCCAGAGCACATTGAGCATTTGGCATTTTCGAGTTTTGTGTGAGGGAGCAAAGCTTTGAGTCGAGAATCGAATCACTTAGGGCGGGGGTTTGTAAGTGAATTTGATTCGGTGATCGGTCGAGAGGGCGAGAGGCGATGGCGAGTCGAGAGGACCAAGAGTACATTTCGAGAGAGAGCGGCGGTATGTGACGAGCGATGCAATTTTGCGAAGGGGTGACACGATCCACGAAGGAATCACGCGAGAAGTGATGCGGTGCCTTCCGGAGTCGGTGGGAGATGGTAGAGGCTGGGTTTCCTAGCCAGGAGGACAAAACTGATGGAATCCAGCTGATCAATTACGGAGAGAAGTTTAATATTCCCAAAAAATGGAATAATGCATTGATACACAAACACAATATTTGTAACACGAGAAAATGTACATGTAAAGATTGAACAATCATAGAATGTACGAATAGATGAGCCCTTTTATTATTGGAGATGGATAAACGGTACTTCGGTGCTCAAATAGATGCACTCAAGCCAAATACATAGGCTAGAAGGACCACCGAAAACATGCCAAAGTAGGCACTACGTAAGCGGAGAGGCTATGCGGAAGCAAATACGCTGTCCTTGACGGAATGATGGACA
The DNA here is from genome assembly GCA_034641835.2 of Pinus albicaulis. Taxonomy (NCBI): domain Eukaryota; kingdom Viridiplantae; phylum Streptophyta; class Pinopsida; order Pinales; family Pinaceae; genus Pinus; species Pinus albicaulis. Next base: position 1,291,146,302 of record CM076581.1, on the reverse strand, counting down.
TATGATTGTTGGTTGAATAGGGAAATGCGGTCTGTGGAAATAGACTTTGATGATGCCAAGATTCTAGATACGGGCTCTATGATGGCAACCAGATAACCTAGAAAGGAAATTCTAGATCTATGAGATTAGAAATTTACCCTCTTGGGGTTTGATCTGATGCTGTTTGAGTTGTACGGTTGAAGCTAGGCGATCATATGATGGTCGCAGTAGCGTACAACCGGATCTAGCTTGAAGGTTGATCCATCGCACAGATCATGGTAAACTCAGATCTAGCCTACGATCCTCCTCTAAAGACAGCTACGCTACTGGCCCCGCTCACAAGCGCATTGTCAGATGGAAGCTCTCTATTGTTGCTAAGATATGCGAATCGGCTAAAAAATGATGGAAACAATGAATACAATGTGAAGGAATGGTCCTCCTTTGGATTCTTAGGCCGAAATGCTATCAACTTCCTTCTCCCTTGGATCTACCGGAATGGTGCCTTGATTTACGATGGAAATGTTGTTGCGCTGGAGATGAATAATAGATGACGATGCAGTATAGATATGAATCAACGGAAGGTTGATGTTGAAGCTCAAGGTGATAGGATGAATCCTTCATCGGTTCCTCGGTTGAAATATTGAAGGACAACCTCCTCCTCTCAAACCCTAATGCGAGAAATGTGTTATTTTGAAGATGTATGGGCTGCGGAAAGTAGGAACAATATGGCACCAAGCACGATGATGAATGTAGCTCAATAGAAAACCTTCCGGAAGTAGGCACACGAGTCCCCGGGAAGTAGGTAAAGGTAGGATATCTACTCGGAAACACCTTTGTGCTAAACAACTGCTATGAGACTTCGCTAAATAGCTCAAGCATGCTTGGAATGTCAAATGACAAATCCGGATCTAAACGGATCACACATCAATAATCAAAGCCTCCCTTCTATGTTGCCTTCATCTCCCTTAACAACTTTGCAGGCCTTCCCATGTGGCCCACCTCTGGCTGGCTGTGCATGCATGTGGACATAATCCTCCATGTTTGAGCGTGTCTCTCCGAGTCCTCCATCATGTCTACATGCAATGTACTTTCCCTCTCCATCATATGTGCATTAAATGAACTACTTCCTCCATCTTCATACGCTAGATATATGATCTTACGTTAGATTCCCTCCATGATCCATCTCATTAATGAGACATGATCTCCACTCCATTCACATTAGAAAGCCCGCTCCACTACTCACGTATGTAGATCTATGTCTAATTAATCCACATTCACACATCAAAAAGTGGATCTTATTCATCTTTAAGGTTTGTGGGTCCCTCCACCCCTCTTATTTACTTAATTAATTATGAAAATTAATAACTTTAATATTCTAATTATCTTGTAGAAGGGGTGGGAATATTACAAGAGGTAGCGCGGTTCTCGACTTTCCCACGCGAGGCTTACGCGATTCCGGGCGTAGGCAATCATACGGTAGAGAGGGCTTCACCGGCGCTGTTGGCAGTGGGGGCACAGCGAGGAGTGAGGTATATCTCACAATTTCATCGGTTGTCTAGATTTTTTCTAAAGGGTGGTAGGAATATTGGCACCTGGTTGTGCACTCGGAGTCTGATGCTTAACAATATAAAACCCTCATATCTACTGCTGGTTTTCCCCCAAGTTGCACGTTTTGGGGACAATCCAAAATAACATCAAATGTGGATGTTTTCATTATATTTTGTTCAGTTTTGTTTAGGCATTTAGATTTATTCCGCAACATTATTTGTGTATTTGCTTCAATAATTACTTCGGTATTCTTTATATTAAATAATTATGGAAAATAATAAGAAAGTAATTCGGTTGTTGCGATGGGAATCGATTTTAAGTTTTTCACATGAGTACCGAGCTTATTCAAGGTACAGAAGTGCGGGGAGAAACAAGGGTGAACCGACGGATGGGTAGGAAGAATGGGATCTCATAAGCAATGAGACCCTCCCGAAGTCGCTATCCAAGCAGGGGGGGGCAATCGACGCAAAAAAAGCTACCTGCGAGAGGGACCGACGGAAGGGGTAAGCTTTTTTCGGTCGCGAGAGAGAGAGAAAGCCGGCGTGGCAGACAGGTGTGGGCGAAGGACGTGCGCACAACGGTGAGTCTTTGGTGCATAAGCATCAAAAAATTTACGGAAACAAAGATTGAGGATTTCTTAACCTCAAGGGTTTCTTACTCAAAGAATCTCGGTTTCTCCGTGCGGCAAAACGGTGACTTACTCCCTGAGGAATGCATAAGTCTGGTTGAGCGGAAGGTTAGAGGAAGAAATCGATGAAGTGAAGAATGGCCAACAACGGATTGCGTGACCAAGATAGATTTGAGGGTGCCTCCAACTATGTTATTTGGAAATCAAGGATTGGTTCTCCTTGATGAGCATGATCTAAGAGCCCTCATTGACGACGATTCTGAGAGCCACTTGATCGGCACATACAGAGCCTTCCAAGAAAAACACGGCAAGAGCAGAACGGTTGATCCTAGATGGTGTGAGATCACATCGTACCTCACATAGCGACAAAGGGCACTGCTAGAAATGGGTAGAAACAGAAAAGAAAGCTACTACAAGGATCCAAGAAGCAACGGAAGATGTGCGGAGAAGAAGATGCGTAATACCGGGATGAAGAGAAGGGAAGCGTTTTGACTCCTTCCTATCTCGTGTTCGGGATAACGGGGACCGGTGTCGACGATGGGGTCTCTTGATGGGGTCTTGTCGGTACGGAGACTCTGTCGGCCCCAATGCCGAGATCACTACGAGCTGCGGCCCCGAGAAGACTATCGGGTCTTTGTCCGACCGATGCAGGCGAGAGAAAAGCTTCCGGGATGGGAAGCGATGTGAACATTGCAACAATAAGAGTTGAGGAAGAGACCTCCTCTCCAAAGTCCATGTCAGGAGGATGCCGGCGGTTCGAAAGTCAAGAAGGAGGAAGAGAATATTGTTACCCTTACATCGAAAGGGCCACTTCGAAAGCAAAAAAAGAAAGAAAGATATGTCCCAAGATCAAGTGTGGGAATTGTTGGGGGCGGGACATTGTACCCACATGATGTATAAGAAAAAAGGATAAAAGAGGAGAAGCAAGATCCTCGGAGATTGGGCCCCCGCCAAGATTGAGCGGAAAGGATTGACACTGTACCAAGCTCATATTCGAAGAAGGCGGGCGGCTTGGAGTTGTGATCCGAATTTACCAATTGGCGGTGAGATCTAAGTATTCCAGGACTCTTGAATCACCTGCATGGCCTACGGCGGCTAAAGACGATGGCAAAGATGGACGATTGCGGCGAGAAGATGAGGGAAGACAATGCGATGGCCAACAATACTGGGAGCACGATTGGCGCGGACGAGGAAGCAGCAACATCGGTTGAGCGACATCGAGCGGGGAGTGCCGGTGCGGTGCTCACGCGGTGCGAACGACGACCGCACGGTGTTTTAGAAAGGCTAGTGCGAAGCTGGCATCGATGAATCTTATTTTTCGATTTGCGATTTACTTGTCGATTTCGAATGTTTACCCCACAACGCTGTGGCAACGTGCAACAATGCGACGGCACGGTGCGGGGCAAATTGCTCATGCAATACAGAGCAATGCTCACGTAGTCGGCATGGTTGCAAAATTCGAGAGGAGTTGCAATATAGTGGTAGTTGGCGATAGGTATGCGAGTCATCCTTCGATGCAGATGCAACATTTTTCTTCTGTGCGGTGTTGGTGAGCGGCATCAACAACACGGCGGTAGATGTTCCCGGAGGGTCAAAACAACAACGTTGGGGTTGTTTTGCTAGAAGCACTTTCCTCGCTAAGAGGGAGTGTTGATTTATGGTAGCATCGGATGTCCTCTAGCCTTGCTAACTTTGTATATAGGCTAAGACACATGTATTCTATAAAACCCGAAATGGTTTTGGAAAAATTCACTTAGAGATGGTTTTAATTAAATTAATTAATTGTTTTTTAATGTTTTCCTAAGTCTAAACTTGGGGATCTTGATTAATTAAAGAGTATTAATTAAACTAAGTGTAGATCTTTAAGATAAAGTCATGGATCACCTCGATTAATCTTGACCACTTGATTATGTTTTAATCTTGGTCGTTGAAGGGGTCAACGAAAAAATATAAAGAGGTTGAAGACTGGAAAAACACATTGAGCACATTGAGCATTGGCATTTTTCGAGGTTTGTGTGAGAGGCAGGCTTTTGGTCAGAATCGAATCACTAGGGCAAGGTTTTCTGTGATTTTGATTCGGTGATCGAATTCGGAGAGGCGGGCGATGGCTAGTCGGGGAGGACCAAGAGTACATTTAAGAAAGGCAACGGTGATGCGGAGAGATAGACGGCGCGGTTACGAAGGGGTGACGCGGTCCACGAAGGAAATCACGCGAGAAATGTGTGATGCCTTCCGGAGATCGATCCCAGGAGTAGCTGGGGGTACAGGGTTTTCGAACGAGAAGGGCCAAAACTCGGTCTCGGGTCGACTTCGATTGGTTGCAAAAGAGAGGGGACGCAGTTCCTCGCTGTCTTGCCCATGCGAGGTTACACGGTCCGGCGTAGGCAATCACGCAGAGGCGAGAGAGGGCTTCACCGGCGCTATTGAATCCAGCCCATGACCTACGAAAGTGAGGTATATCTCACAATTTCATCGATTGTCTAGATTTCTCTTAAGGGTGAGCAGGGATATTGGCACCTAGTTGTACTCGAATTTACTTCTTAATAATATAAAACCCTCCAAATCTGCGCACCAATTTTCCCAAGTTGGATTTTTTTAAGGGACTTAGTCCAAAAATAACTATGTCAAATGTAGATATTTTTCATTTTATTTTGTTCAATTTGTTTCGGCACTTAGATTTATTCCACAACATTATTTGTGTATAAAATTTGCTTGATAGTGCACCCGGTATTCCACTATAATGAAATAATTATGGAAAACAATAGGAGAAGTAATTCACATTTGCTCCTTGATAGAATCGAGATGAATTTTTACGGCACATCATGCGGAGAGATTGCTATCGATCTTGGAGGGTATTGATCTTAGTCTAGACTCTAAAGGTCTTTGGAATTCGTCAATTGAATAATCTTTAAGGAAGAAGAGATTTACGAGGTTTTCCTCTCAGAAGTGGAGAGGTTTGGCTACAGCTTGCAACCTATATTCTGTGTTCTTGTTCTTCTTGTTTTGGTAGTTTTTTTGTGATATACAAACATAATAATAATTAATAAAGCTAATAAGTAAAACGACATCCTGAGTTATCAAGTAACGAGAAATCACTCTAATCATTGCCCTTAAGATTTCTCAACACCACAAGCCTAAAAATGTGCAAATAAAGTACGGATATGGGTTGGAGGTGCCGGTACACTAAAATACTTTTAATGAGCCTACTAGCACCTATGACCAATGGATCAACTATGAGACTGAGTAGAGATTTAATTGTTTAATGAGGAGCTGCTATTAAAGATTTGCCTAAAATCATATTTCAAAAGCCCCAACTCAACGAAAAAAATGAGTCTTAGCATCCTAACCCAAGTGACTAAGTAACCCCTCAGTAAGATCGATCCACTAAATTTGCATAACTTAAAAAAAACGAGCAAAATATCTTATGAGGCACAAGGTTAAAAGATATTTGCAAGAGCAAAGAAAGAGAATATAAAATTCAATCCAAAAATTGAAGACAAGTTGTTGCATCAAAGAGTTGTTAATATGGTATTAATGATCTCACATTTTCACAACATTGTTTTGCTAAGGATGGACAACTCCCAAATTTATAGATGAGGCTCTCAACATCTATCCTTCTTTTCTTTGCCCAAAGAGGTGTTTTCATCCACAAGATACTTGGAGCTAAATTAAAAATTTAAATCTGTTTTTATGATGACAAAATAATTTTTATAGAAATCCCTTGCGAAAAGGGAGGAAGCACCTTCAAAACAACTCAATACAATCTCCTCAAATAATACTCATGATCTTTCAAAATATGTCTTAAATGAAGACCCATGCCCATGCCACAAGTCAAGGAACTTCATGAAGCATGGGAATGACTTTCCAAGCTCAAAAATGGGTCATAAAACCCCCAATAAATGAAGTGATGTAAAATAGAGAAGAATGATGATTTGAATTGAAGAAAGGTTTTTTGCTTGGAGAAAATGCTCTCTCAACCTTCAACGGCTATATTTTGTCCCCATGATGTCCAACATTCCTTAAATTTCCTTTAAGCCTTCAATATCTTGCCTTGGAAGGCTCAACTTCCTCTTTTGTGAAGTCAACTTTATCCCTTTTGCTTGAGATGCTTCCTTCCTTTTTCTTGGTAGCTTGCTTTTCAGCTTTGGATAAGCTTGATTGCTTGACTTTACAATCTTTCCTTCGTCCAAAAGTTCCTTTGATTGGCTTGGAGAGCTCTCTCGCCTCCACATGTGTGGACAACCCTAGAAAAGTGACCCCAAGTGTAGATCTCCAACGTCTTTGTTGATATGAAAATTATGGAGCAGGGTTCTCTTGAAAAAAAATTATAGATGCCTTTTGACTACTCATTTAACCCATTTGAGCAAGATTTGACCTCCAAAAGCACATCACAATCCCACACATGCCATGAAAGGACGATGAACCGCTTTAACTAAGCATGAATTCCTTTTGATTCATCATTTTTACGAAAAATTTCGTTAGCCTTGGCAAGGAGAAATTTTGTCGATCAATGCGAGCCTTTGTTGACTTTTGGCCCAAGAATCTACATATTGGGATCCGAAAATTTCCTTTGAAACTAGATAGTTGGAAAATGTGAGACTACCATGTTGAAGAATTGTTACATGATGATGACACAAAGACAAAGGAATGCCATAAAGTCAATAAGACAACCATACGGGAACAAAAATGTGCACCGAGATCAAATGGAAAATGAAGGGAAAAGTACAACAAGCAATCACTTTTATGCGATTGAACACAAGTGTTCCTAATAAAGCATGATTCCTAGTGAATACACCTTTAGGATACTGCCGCATACCAACCTAGGACATACGAATGCCCATCAAGGCGAGGGAGTTACCACCCACGAGGAGATGTCGGTGGTACGATAAACCAAGCACCATGGAGAGGAAGCTAAGAATACTAGCCATGATCATCCACCAATGGGGATACAGGAGCACACTCTCTCACACCAGCCAGTCATCCCACTGGGGGATTTTAGGAGCTTTAGACTTGCATTTCTTGTGCTTATAATGGTGATGTTAACACTTGGCAGCTTCATTTAGGCTAACTTGCATCTCAAAGCAGACAGTGGGAATTCCTCCTTCCCAAAACTTGCTCTGTAGGCTTATATCATTTAAGGCCTTCAACCTTAATGCTTATTTCTTGTGCTCTTAAAGGGCGCTTGGGACTAGCCAAATGTTTGAGATAGTAGACCATATATATTTGTGCCATTCATGCTACTCTAATTCTAGAGTGACTACATTAAACGTGTTGATCCCAAATTTTTCGTTACTCTCTTGCTAAAAGTTGTGCCAATCCCTATCCCTTTATATTTTAGTGGGATTTATTTCTAAATCATACTCTTGAATCTTGAAACCCACTTATCTCAATACTTTTTTGGATTCACGGAATTCTTTTGAGAGGGCGAGAATTTGTATAATGCCAATTTTACTTATTTAAATTCATTCGATCATCATAAAACATCGATCTCATAAATTGAACAAGTAGAAGAAGATATACATGGAACAAATTATGGGAGAAAGCCTAAAACTTCTCTATATGAAAGATCTTGTGGCCCCAACCTACAAGGAACACCAATCTCTGCTACTTTGTAGACGCGGAAAGCACTAGGAGACACCAATCCCCTTTCTTGATTTTAGGCACCAACCTTCGAAGAAACACCAATTCTCTCTCTTGGTTTGTAGGCAACATCCTACTTGATTAGTAAACGCAATGATTGAGACATCAACAATACAGATTAAAACTTAATCGATGGCTAAGAGTAACTAGAACTCGATACATGCATTTTTCTAGAAGATTTTTTGACTTAATTAATACCTTTTGGTGTCCTATTTCCTAAATTTAGACTTACGAAATATTAAAAATGATTAATTATTTCGATGGTAGTCTCTGTGTCGATTTCAGAAACGATTTCTAGGTATTGGAGAGTGTATATTCTAGCCTCTCCACCAAATTTCGTGGCTAGAACACATTCGATGCTACAAAAACTAACAAGTCCCTGTGTCATTGTGCGATGTTGGAGAGTGATAAAGAGCTCACGCGTCGGCCACACCATGATCAGCTCGCTCTCCAAATTTGAGTGTGCCAAACCCAATGGTGTGCACCGATGCCCTCGTCGAGGTATCTCTCTAGCGACACCACCCCAACAGCTTTCTTGCACATCATTATGTTGTCACGCACACAAAAACATACCCACTGCACTCCTCTCATGTGCTGAACTCGGTGGCACAACTCCATGCACCACTGAGCACCAACGCTCAATGCCATGCCACCATGTACCATAGGGCATCCCGCATGCGCCCATGCATCCACCACTCTTGCTAGTACACCCACCACAAAGTGATCTACACCTCCTCATTTGCCCGGGTACACCTAAATGGCCCAACTCCTCAAATCCAATCGGGCATAACGCTACTGTTGAACCTCGGTAGCTCCGATGCCTAGTACATCAATGGGATGGCACTATCTCCATATGATGCCCTTTCCGGTGGCCTATCGATGCCACCTCCTCGTACGAACTCTTTCAGTGGAGAGCGCTAATCACCTGGTGATCCCACGCTCGATCGATATACCAATATGACTCGTGAAATTTGCCTTCTCTCCCTATCAAACCATCCTTTGTCACTAATGCGATGTAGATGCGAAAATGTGGGTGTGCCCAATCATAGGATCCATCACAAAGCTACCATTGTCCCTTGCAAACTCTATGATGTGATGGGAAACAGCACTTGGATCCCAACAAAAAAATGCAGCCCTCGAGCCCCTGCGGTAATCGCGACCTTTCTTTGGATAATAGGTGTAGGCCCTGTCGGTGTGCCTCTTGTTGCACTGTTGTCAAAGCTCGGAGACGAAAGTGCCTATTTTTCAACAAAGAATCAAATCACCTATCATTAGTCCATGTGTCACGGTCAACCCATTCTCTGAGTTATATGATGTAAATGATCCTAGTAAGACCTTGAGTAAATGTAACAACTGAAGTAAGCATGATTTTCTTGGTGAATTTCATCTAGGAGGCTTTTTGACTTCGTTGATTACTTGTATTTTTCAAACCACGACTAATCAAAGAGTTTTTCCCCTCCGACTTAAACACCCAAATCTAAAGTGAAATTTATTGTCGAAATCTTAGGTGGAATCTAATGTTTTAAGTCGAGCAAATGTAAAAGTGCTGCGGGAATAATTTAAGCTAGCAGCAATTATTTTATTACAAATCACTTAGTCCTGCTAGATATGTTGTGTCGCAGAGATGGGTTATATGTCTTAGGGGTTCTATCAAATGTGTGCTAAAATCTTATGTATTAGAGAGTGGAAAAATAATTAAATCCCCTCTGTGTGTGCAAATTAATTAAATTTTTCTAATAAAATTAAATTAAATCCTAAGCTAGAAAATTAATTAATTAGAGTCAAGTTAAATGGTCTTTGGAAAATTAATTCTCCAAGTGGAAAAATTCGTGGGTCATAAAATAATCAATTTTTAAAGGTTCTCCACCTAGGGAATATTGTATTTTTAAAGAAAAATTTGGACCTTGGACCTTGGTGGTTAAGTAAAGTCAAATTTTGAGAAATTAGCTCAAAATAATTAATTTTGAGCTAGTACAAATAGAGAATGAAATGTTAAGAATTCGAAAATTCCTCAAAAATACAGCTTAGGGCGAGATTAAAATATCTTGAAGTGTTTATCAATGGCCAAGATTATTTTGACAAGGATCAAAGAAACTAGCGTTATTTTCCACTTGGAGGATTTTATCTATAAATTAAAGTCGGTTGAGTCTCTAGTCATCTTTATCTTTCTGGCCTAAAATTGTTGTTGAAGCACTTTGTAAATTGTTATCCCACTCGGAACTATTTTTCTGTTGGAAAATGTAACTATGTTAGGTCTTCTAGGATTTATTAAGGTTAATGGAGTCATTGTATGTTTAAAGAAGCAGTTCTTAGGATACCGAAGGATGTAAAAAGGTTTAATATTGAGTAAAATATGAATTATGTGACCTCCACACCAAGTCGGCCTAGAAGAGATCAAGTCGACTCATGTAGGCAAAGAGACACCTATTAGAAGCCTCACTTGGAGCCTATAAAGGAAGCAATTTGAATTCATTGTAGCACACTCTCTCAAGCGATTTGATATCCCTTGAAGTCGTGAAGAAGTTCGAGAAATCTGTTGTCGGGAAGTCGAAAGAAGTGCGAGTAGAGTCTAAGGAGAAGAAGAAAAATGAAATTTTGGTGCCTCTCTCTCTATGTTTCGGGCTCTTGGATTGAAGATCGAAGTCTTCCAAGTTTCACTATTGTCGGAAGGTGTATGTTGTAAGAGGTTGTTGCCTAGTCGAAGTTGCGCTCGGGAAAGGGGTCGAAATTTTTGGAGGGTGGCTTGGTGTGGAGGGAAGGTATGGTCTTGGTCTAGGGTGAAAAGTACGAGAAAGACTATTGAAAAGAAGAATTTCTTGACGGGTTTTCCCCTCGAGAGGTTTGCCCTGGCATGTCCTACATCAGTGTCCATTGTTTTATGTGTTGTCGCTTTGGTAATTGGTTGATGAACTAAAAGAAAGAAGATATAAATAATCGTAATAATAAGAAACATCACAAGTTAATTATCAAGAATAAGAAAATATTTCTACCTTTCTGATTTTCTAACATGGTATCAGAGCTTTGGTGAAGAAGGAAGAAAAACACAGTCTTCAACATATTCAAAGGATCATCTCAGGGAAGGAATCTCCTACGCTCTAGGAAGATGTCTAACACAATCAAGGGAGAAAACAAACTTGAAGGATCCTCAAACTACAGGTCCTAGAAGAAGAGAATTGACCTCATCCTCGAAAAGCATAAGGTATTGAACTTAGTCAAAGGAAATTTAAAGAAGCCTACAGAGAATTCCAGTAATGATGAAAAAGAAAACTTCAAGGAACAAGAGTTGGTGGCAACGACTCTAATGGTAGAATGAATAAAGGACCACCTTGGCTAGTTCATAGCCAACATCGACTATGCTTAGTAAATGAATGAAGCCTTGCCAAGGCTATTCACTATTAAGAACATTGGTCAAGTAGCAAGTTTGAATAATGAGCTAAGCACTACAAAGATGACTAATGAAGACACAATGGCCTCCTTCTTTGTGAAGATAGCAAGAATCAGGGATGAACTTTTGGCCATTGATGAAATTGTTCCAGATAAAGAACTCGTGATCACTGCCCTATTAGGATTTCCACCTACTTGGAGTGCATTTGCTGCAGGACTTAACAATTGGAAGGTATATCCCATCTTTCAAGAACTATGGACTTCCTACAATCAGGAAGAATTAAGGATCTCATTAGCTGCCAATCCTGAAGTGACATCAAATGCCTACATTGCTCAACATAAAGGAAAGAAATCGAAAGGACCAAGGAAGAAAGTTGACATGTCTAAGGTAGAATGCTATCAATGCCATAAAAAGGGTCACCATAGGAGTGACTATCCCGACAATCCAAGAAATAAGAAAAGACAAAAGGGATCAAGCCAACATTGCTAAAGAAGGAGACTCAAAGAAAGTCAAGTCTGAGGAATCTGACATTAGGGACTTTCATTACTAAGTTCTTTGTTTGTAGCTTTAGATATCTTATTTATGATGTTTTAGGATTTACAGGTTTGTAACATATTTTGGAAAAGATATTTTATTGTTTTATAAGTTTATAGGTATCCCTAAAGCTTTGGATGGAGCCCTCAACAATTCCCAAAAATAAGCATCTCATTTCCTTTCAGTTATTGGTTTCATGTACTTATTTTTTATTATATCAATACTAATCACCTTTCTCCCTCTATTGTCTTGATTAGGAAAATATCTGCTATATTCTCAATGTATATCAAGGACTATCTCTCAAGAAAAAGTTTGTCAAGGAACAGAGGTATGTCTTAAACTATAATACATTGATTTCTTTATATTAAAGGTTTAATCATTTGACAGTCTATTACTAACATTGTTATGTCTAGCTATATTGAATCATAATGATTCTTGTTTTGGGTGATTCATCACTTGATAAATCTACCCACTCCACTTATATTCTTAAACTAATTTTGTAGAACCCTAGACAAGTTCTGGAAAACCCTAACCGAAGGGTATGCTAATGTGAATGTCTGTGAAATGATATTTGAAGTTTTATTGATGATGTCATATTTGGGATTTTGGCATGATCATGAAAACCTAACTTCTTAGGGTTGAATGATAAGATCTAAAATCCCAAACCTTTGAAGTTCTTGTAATGTTGGGTTTGCTATGTTTCTACATTGAAACCCTAACTCATTAGGGTTTAGTGGAATGAGTAAGAAAGACCCTTATAATCTCTTAGAAATGTTTTCCTTGGTATGTGTGTGTTTGTCTGATCAAGCCCTAATCTAATCTATTGTCTAACTCTTATTGATCTTTGGGAAGTTGGGTTTGACTAACACATGATATGAAATGCCTATGCATGATTATGAATTCCTAGATATGTGTGTTGACCTAGTTATTGATGGTCATAAGTTTTGGGATTTAATAGAATTCCTTGTCTGAGATTCTAGGATGATGATATTTGGAAATCTAGGGTTTTATAGCTAAACCCTAGTAGTATTTAAATTGTCTAGTATGAGTGATGTAACAATATGAAAGATCTATTTAATGATTGTTGAGGTTGTGAAAATGAAATTCTAGGGTTTTGGAGCTAAACCTTAGTAGAAGTAAAAGTCTCTGATGTATGCTAATATGATGTTTTGAGATTTGTGTAAGATTGTAGAAATATGAGTTTTGATTATTGATTGAAAATCTAGGGTTTGCAACTAACCCTAGTGGAAGTTGATCATAATAATCACTGAGTTGTGATTGACCTTGATTGATTTGTATGAAATCTAGGATTTGTATAAAATCCTAGTGGGAAGTCTAATATATATGACTTCCGAAAGTTATTAAATATTTTTCTTTTGACTTATTTTTAGGGATCGCTATATGACAAAACTAATCTTTTGTCATCTTGAATTTTGAAAATTATTTCTAGGGTTTTCCATATGTTGTAGTAAGGCATGTATACCTTTGGAAGAAACATTAAAACCATAGATAGAATGAAAGACATTATGAAGTAGTCTAGGGTTTATGACCAAGTCCCTAGCAAAATGTTGAAGAGTATATGTCTCTTGTTTGAGTATTTGATATGTATAAAGTTGAAATGCATATGTGACTTTGATATGGCTAACTTCATGCTTCTATAGATTTGGTTGTACTTGCTACCTAATTTGTGCAGGTACACAATCTTCAATATGGTGAAGATACTCGTGGATAAACATGATGAGGATGATGGTAACTCTGATGAAATGTTTGGAAGCCGCAAAAGATTCTCCGATGACGAAAAGAAGAAGTTGTTTTCCCTTAGGAAGCCTGCATAAAAGAGATCTCCCTAAGATTAAGAGGGAGTTCAGATTAAGAGATGCTTCTTGGTTAAAAGAGAAGGCATGGCTTGGTTTTGATTGAAGAATTAATTTCGAAGGATATGTTGTTGCATGAGAAGTAGGAGAAGGAAAGTATATGATGAAGGAATCTTCTTTCAAAGATTCAGTTGATAGTCCTACTGTGATAATTTGAGAAGCAACATGTAGAACGACCCTGGATGTTTGTATTTAAGAATGTACATGTGAAAGTATATTATTGATTGGGGTTGTGTTTGTACATGTAAATCTCTCGAAGGAATTGATAGCATGCTGGCCACCAATCAGTTTGATTAGGAGATATTGGTCATTCTTGATCTGTTGGATCGAGTGATGAGACTTTGTGAGTGAAGCATTTCCTGGGAGGACATCTAGTCGTCAATTTGTGTTGATGTCTATGTCCTGAAGTTGGAAAGGTTTTGTTGATTAAAAGAGCTTTGTTTTTGGATACACACCTGGATCTTTGGATTGGTGGTTAGCAAGTAAGCCTGATGGTACCTAGAGTAGCTGAAAGCTAGAGTCCATCTTAGTCCCACTTGGATAGATGCCCTTATCAAGAATCTAGTCTATGGCATTGTGGTATCTAAATTGTTGAGTGACCAATGGATAGATTGCCTTGGTCAACAATCTAGTCCATGGCATTGCGGTGCCTAAAGTTCTTCATTATTCATATAGTAGGAGATATTCCATTGTATATGTATATGATGAATACATCCTTAGTTAAGAGGGAGTGTTGGAAAATGTAACTAGGTTCAGTCTTCATTTAATGTACTTGAGTCCTCTTGCAATGTACTTGTCAAAAGAATAAAGAAAATAATTTTTATTATTATTATTGTGACTTATTAAAGCATGGGTTTCATGCTTGGGTCACCATGTTTTAGGTCAAAGTCCCCAATGATGACTTCTAGGATTTATTCTGAGTTAATAGAGTCATTGTAAGTTTAAAGAGACCCTTCTTGGGCTTTCGAATCATGTAAAAAGTTTTTACAGTGAGTCAAATATGAATTGTGTGACCTCCATACCAAGCCAACCTAGAAGAGATCATGTCGGCTCAGGTAGGCCCAAGAGAGACCTATTCGACCTCACCTAGAGCCTACAAAAGGAAGCAAGTCGAAGTCATTTGGAACAAACTCCCTCAAGCAATTTGATATCTCTTGAAGTCGTGAAGAAGTTAGAAGTTTTTTGTCGGGAAGCCAAAAGAAGTGCAAGTTTTAGGAAGTCCAAGGAGAAGAAGAAAAACAAAATTTTGGTGCCTCTCTCTCTTTGTTTCGGGCTCTGGATTGGGAGATCGAATTCTTCCAAGTTTCACTGTTGCCAGAAGTCGTATGATGTCGAAAGTTGCAGCCTAGTCGAAGTTGCTGGAAAGGGGACAAAATTCTAGAGGTTGACTTGGTGTGCAGGGAAGGTCTGATCTTGGTCTAGTGTGAAGAATCTCAAAGAATACTATTGAAAGGAAGAATTTCTTGACTGGGTTTTGCCCTGGCATGTGCCTACATCTGGTGTCCATTGTTTTATGTGTTGCCGATTTGGTAATTGCTTGATGAACTAAACGAAATAAGATATAAAGAATCATAATAATAAGAAACATCACAAGTAATTATCAAGAATAAGAAAATCTTTCTGCCTTTCTGATTTTCTAACAAAGGCTAGCCGCAGACCTTAATAGCCCTTTCTAGCCCATGCCAGTAGCAATTGTAAGGAATGATTCTTTTGATATGTCATTTATAGGCTAGCCGCTAACCTTTTGTGACTGTAGGTTTGGTGTTAACGTTTGAAGGGGTATTCACATTGATTTGAAGCCAATATATTGTGATTTGTGTCCCAATATTGGCATACTAGCCTTTGAGGCTAGGATATAGGCCTTCATGGCCTTATTTCTCTCTAAACAAGGCCTATTTGAGACATCAAATTTGAGGCATTTCATTACTGAAGCTAATTACATTGAGAAACTAATAAAAAGAAGCCCTAAAACACAATAAGAATTGGCATAATATTTAAAAGAAGGTAACAAGTATCTAAGCTCTTACACTTTGCATGATTGTAGCATCTTTTGTGGACTAATATTCCTAATTGACAATGGGTTGATATTTTGATAATAGTACTGCTCTGAAGTTTGATATACAATCCCTATCTCTGCATTTCCTTAATTCACTAGCGCATTATCGTGACAAATTGAAAATATACTGGACAACCAATTGCATCGGTTGCTCTTGTGTCTAAAAGATAGCCTTGTCAGATTACTAACTATCCCTCTCTCTTGTCTCTTCGCTAGTTGCATTTTTCATAATTACACTACACACTTGCATGGCTCGTCATTACATCACAATTCACTATTAGCAATATCATCTAAATTACTTGTAGTTGTGCTTTGCAATCTTGAAAGACTTCTCTTGTTCTAATTTGTTAATCTTATAAGAGAAATCTAATAAGCACGTTGAATCATCTTGATACCTCTAAGTATTGTTTCTTTGAGCTAATCTCTAGGTGCTGCAATTATTGCTATTGGCATTCTTGTGATATTGTATTAAGGGTAATATATTGAATATCTTGATTTCAAGTGGTTTAATTGTTCATTGTGGAGCATTGAAATGTAATTGGATCTCATTAAAGCAAGTTAATTTAACCGGCATTCACACCTTCATCTTAGTTTTAGAAATACTAACATTCCCCTGTAGCACCACTTCTCTTATAACTTGAAGCATACTTCATTGTTGTGCAAGTTCTTAATTTATTTTGAGCATTGTATTAAGGCACTAGTCTCTTTCTTCAATCTTAAGTGTCTCATAAATAATCTAATCGAATATATCTCACACTGCTCATTAATCAAACTTTTCATCTAATTTTAATCACATCGTGGTAATATCCCCAATGGGAAATAGACAGCAATACAAGCATACGACAATATAGGAAATGCCGAAAATAGAACATAAAGCAAATACACATAAAAATGCCGGAAATGCTAAGCCATTTTATTAATCTAAGAATATAATGAGATACAATGGATAATCAGAATAAATGCACCTATCCTTGCTCAAGGCAAGTGAAGAACCCTCTCAGAAAAACAGGAAATGGCTGCT
The DNA here is from genome assembly GCA_034641835.2 of Pinus albicaulis. Classification (NCBI taxonomy): domain Eukaryota; kingdom Viridiplantae; phylum Streptophyta; class Pinopsida; order Pinales; family Pinaceae; genus Pinus; species Pinus albicaulis. The sequence goes on along the minus strand of CM076581.1, from coordinate 1,291,129,637 downwards.
ACAAGAAACTGCATCCCAGCTGCTGGAAGAAACTGCCGTAAACTGCTGCTGCTGGAATGAACTGAAGCTAGGGGCTGATCCCCTTGTTGGAATGAGCTGAAAATCGGCAGACCACCTGAACTCACCACCCCGGACAAAACCCAGAAACCATATGCAGAATGGACCACCTCCGAAAATCACCCTAGAAACCCTCCCCCTAGAAAAACATTGTCCCTCCAGGCCCAGCGCAGACACCAACTGAAATAGACTGAAATGGGGCCACAACTCCTCAGGAAACTCACCAAATGATAAACGATGAACCTCCACACCGGAATAGGCCTCGACCTCTCGTTAAATTACCATCGAATGTAGCCTTCAACTCAAACCGTGCCCTTCCTCCAATCTCTACGCAAATACCCAATGAAGCCAGCCCTCAAAGAAACCTCCCCAACAAAAAAACACCCGCAAATTCTGCTAAAGACCGAAGAAAACCCTGCCCGAGCAGCACTCGAAGTCCCCCGGCCAAGGGTGAGATTCTCCAACCGGAGACACTCGGGCCGCACTAAACAAGTCACAGCATCGACTAAACTTGAGCATACCCCTGGCAGACAAGTCTAGCTCTCAATATCAATATCATATCAACAATGCCAAATGGAGTGAAAACCCCACCTTATATAATGCTAGCGCCCTCCAAAAACCCTAACTGCGTCCTTCACCCTCCTTGACCTGCGCAGTCACCCTTGGGTCAGCGTGAGGCCTCCTCATGTGTGTGTGGACCCCCAAGGCCACCTCTTTAAGTTACAACGTCCATCAACTAGGAAAGCACTTTATTTTATAAAGTGAGATGACCCCCCTTATTTCTCACTTTATTTATTATTTTTAGCTAAAGCGGCAAAATTAAACAAAAATGAAATATTCCAATTAGCAATGCTAATTAGGAATATTACAGTCTCCCCCGGCAGAACGTTGCTTGTCCTCAAGCAACTGAAGTGATGGATGCTGCAAGATCCTCTCATCCTCCCAAGTGGCATCCTCATCCGGCAAGTTCTTCCATCTCACCAAGAACTCCCTGATCTTCCTGCTCCGCAGTTGCCTCTCCCTAGTGTCAATAATAGCCTCCGGCTGCAACACCAGATGCCCCTCATCATCCGTGGGTGGTAGCTCCTCTGTGACTGTCACCTGCTGGCCCAGCGCCTTTTTCAGGCATGATACATGAAAGATGTTATGAATCTTGCTGCCTTGGGGCAGCTCCAACTCATATGCAACCTGCCCGATCCTACGTATCACCCTGTATGGCCCATAAAAGCGGGGCTTAAGCTTCTCCGCCCCCTTCTGCTTAAGCGAAGACTGTCGGTATGGCTGTAGTCGTAGGTAGACCAAGTCCCCTACCTCGAAGTGCCTCTCCTCCCGACCCTTATCAGCATACAACTTCTGTTGATTCTGTGTTGTGGCTATGTTGTCCTTGAGAGCTCGGAGGATATCTTGGCTCTCTTGGATCCATAACTTGGCTCTCGGAGCCCTGCTAACACCAAACATCATGTCCACGAAAGATAAGGAATGATATCCATACAAGGCATAGAAAGGTGACATACCAATAGACATATGATGCGTCGTGTTGTAGCAGTACTCGCCCAGATGCAGCCACTTCAGCCATGCCCTCTGCTGTCCACTGACGTAGTTACGCAAGTAGCCCTCCAACCACTTGTTAACTATCTCTGTCTGCCCGTCCGTCTGGGGGTGATAACTAGTGCTCGGTGTCAACTCGGTCCCCACTAGTCGGAAGAGCTCCTGCCAGAATCCGCCCATGAAGCGGCTGTCCCTGTCACTGACGATGGTCTTGGGTAGACCATGTAATCTGAAAATCTCCCTGAAGAACAGCTCAGCCACCTGCGCTGCTGTGTGATGTGCGGATATGGCAAAAAATGGGCATACTTCGTCAGCCGGTCAACGACTACGAAGATGTAGTCCTTGCCCTGCACCATGGGCAACCCTGTGATGAAGTCCATCGATATGCTCTCCCATTTCCCCTCCGGAATGGGAAGAGGCTGCAACAACCCTGCAGGATGGCTCATCTCTCCCTTGTTTCGCTGGCAAACATCGCACTCCCTGACATGCTGGAGTACGTCCTCCTTGAGGCCCTTCCATGAGAACCTCTCCCGAATGGCCCGATAGGTCTTGGTGAACCCCTGATGGCCCGCCAATGGAGAATCGTGTGAAGCCTGGAGTATCTTCTTCTTGAGCTGAGATCCCTCAGTCAAGAAGATCCTGTCCCTGTAATAGATGATCTCATCGACCACCCTGTACCTGTCATTTGCTACCTGCCCATCCAGAACCTCACACGCAAACCTGTCCTTGGAGTACTCTACCAGCAGTCGAGCCCTCCAATCAGCGTCCAAGCTCATAAGTGATAACGTGGCCGGTCTACGAGAAAGGGCATCAGCTACCACGTTATTCTTGCCTTTGACATACTCTATGTCAAAGTCATAGGCTTGGATCTTGTTGATCCACTTCTGCTGTCTCTCCTGCAACTGCTTCTGCTCCAGAAAGTACCTCAGGCTGTTATGATCTGTCCTCACCCTGGATCTGCTACCCACTAGGTACTGCCGGTATTTGGCCAATGCATGCATGATGGCCAACATCTCCTTGTCGTATATGGGATACAACCTCTCGTGTGGAAGGAGCTTCCGGCTCTCAAAAGCAATCGGGTGACCGCCCTGCATCAAAACCGCACCAATCCCCTCTCCTGATGCATCACACTCTAGGACAAAGGGCTGTGTAAAATCTGGCAACGCCAACACAGGACAACTGCTCATCACCTCCTTGAGCTTGTCAAAAGCTCGCTGTGCTGTGTCCGACCAACTGAATGCCCCCTTCCTCGTCAAATCTGTGAGGGGTGCAGCAAACTGAGAGAAGCCCTTGACGAACTTCCTGTAGTATGTGCAAATGCCAATAAATCCCCGAAGCTCCGTCACATTCCGCGGCTCTGGCCAATCCCTGATGGCCCTGATCTTCTCCTCGTGGACTCTCACCCCGTCCACTCCTATAATGTGCCCCAGATACAACATCTCTGTCAACCCGAACTCACACTTGGAGAGCTTGGCATAGAACTGTTGCTCCTCCAAGATGTGCAAAACTGTCTCAATATGCTGGAGGTGCTCCTCCCAAGTCCTGCTGTATATAAGTATGTCATCAAAGAAAACCAGCACAAACTTCCTCAGATGACCCCTGAAAATGTGGTTCATGCATGACTGGAAGGTAGCAGGTGCATTGGTCAGCCCGAATGGCATGACTAGAAACTCAAAGTGCCCATAGTGACACCTGAAAGCGGTCTTGGGAATGTCCTGTTCCCTCACGCGAATCTGATGGTACCCGGATCTCAAGTCAATCTTCGAGAAGAACCGTGCTCCTCTCAACTCATCCATCAGCTCATCGATCCTGGGGATGGGGTACCTGTTCTTCAGGGTCTTCTTATTCAGAGCTGCCCTGTGTCGATGCACATGCGTAATGTCTGCATCATGTCTGACACTACGAGAAGAGCGAAAGGACTCGTGCGGGCCGAATGTGACCAGGGCCGACAGCTCTGGATAGCCGCTCTATCTCGTCCGATAGGCCTTGGACCAACCAAGCTTTATGCGATTGTGATAATCAGACTGCTATCCACACTTCCAAAGCTCGATCGCCTGCTCAAACCCCCAGATCCAAATTGCATTTTGCACCAGTGCCAGGGCCTCATCTAGAAAACCCGCTGCATACCGTCGAGAATAGGCTCGCCAGCTCGGGATGCCTTGTGCCTGCCTTGGTGCCTCCTAAAGCCCGCAAAAACAGATCTATGTCTCCCTTGGAGGCCGCATCCATCCACATTGTGCGGCACGTCGGGGGCCCGGTATGTGTCTTGATCCAAGTATCTTCCTCGTGCCTCCCACCCGTCTTGGGATCATCCTCCATCTCTAGGGCCTTCCAATCTGTCGTGACCTTCCCCAGAGTAATGAGCCACTGAACACCCAATATCAGGTTAGTGTCCGGAATATCCACCACAAAGAAGTGATCGGTCAATGTGTAAGTGCCCATCGTCACTGATAGCTCTGGAACATACCGAGCACATGCCATAGTCTGATCTCCTGGGACCAAGACGGAAAATCCATCAAAACCCTCTGTCTGTATGCCTCTCCGCTCAACCATCTGGGCATCGATAAAGTTGTGGGTGGCCCCACTATCAACTAAGACTGAAACCCGCTGCCCGCGCACTGTCCCTCGTACGCGCAGCGTCAAGTACTTGGGAACTCCCCGCAATGCGGCTAGAGCTCCCCCAGTGGGTGCAAATGATGCCCCACCTGCTGCGGGTGGTGGAGGTGGTAAGGTACCCTGCGCTGCATAACTATCTCCTGCCTCCACGTCATCCTCCTCATCCTCTTCTCCACTGCTCTCGGAGAAGACCTCAATGAAATGTGCCTTCCCTGCTGCACACCTGTGTCCTGGTGCCCATGGCTCCTGGCAAGTGAAGCACAACCGCTTCCTCCTCAGCTCTCTCCTAGCCTCATCATCAAACTGCCCTCGTCCAGGATTCGCCTTGGGAGGCGGAACCCTCGTGTCCTTACCCTTAGGCTGGAAGGCCTGTCTCTGGGGATAAGGTGTCCGAGTCCTGGGTAAGACATCCTGTAAGTCCCGAGTCCTGCTGATGGCGTCCTGAAGGGTAGCCGGTCTGCTCGACCGGACTAGGCCATGAAGTGGCTCTGACAACCCCTCCACAAACATGTAAACCATCCGAGCCGCAGATAAATCAGGTACCATCACCGAAACTCTCAAGAAGTCTGAAATGTATGTCTCTGCACTCCCAGTCTGTTTGAGCTTTGTCAGCTCAACAAAGTGCTGCTCCGGATCCCTCCTGTCAAAGCGCTCTACCACCCTCCGGGTAAACTCGGCATATGTCGTCACTGCAGAATGCCCGAGTGTCGTCATCCCATGGAACCACCAATCCTGGGCCTCACCATCCAGATGCAATGTTGCCACCTTAATGGCCTCTGACTGCGACATCTGGTTAAGCTGGAAATAGATGTCCAGCTTCTCCACCCAAGACTTTGCCGAACTGTTTGATGAGCCATCAAACGTGGGCAAATGAAATCTACTAGCTGCGCGGTGGTCATCACGGTGGTGCATGTGCCCTCGGTGATGATCACGGGGTCTAAGGTCATGCTGGACCTGGATAAAGTCTCTGAAGGTGATAGAATCTCGGAATGCCGGTCCGTATGCCTGATACTCTGTAAAAAGGTCACCCATCAGACCCGGATCTATCTCTCGCTGTACTGCTATCCCTGCGTCCTCTGCCAGGAAGGTAGGCATGGTGGATCGCGTGGGTGCTGGAATATCCCTCTGTGCACCCCTCTGTACTCCTGCCCCTGCGTCCTCTGGCAAGAATGTGGGCATAGTGGATCGCGTGGGTGCATGAGATGCCACAATGGGGATAGCATCATGCACTGGCACGTGGTGAGACATACCCGATCCCTCACCCGACCTGGAAAACCCTGGGAGGTTCTCTCTGTCCGATCTCTATGGCCGTGAGTCTCCGCGTCATCTCCTGCATGTGATGGAGGAGCGCATCCCATCTCCTCTCCTCGTCTGCCATCGGGTTCCGCTGCTCTGTGTCCCTCACAGGCTGCTTTCCCGGAAGCTGAAGCAAGCCCCGGTGGCTCCCCGATCGTCCCTCTCTCCGAAGCGCGGGAAACTCCCACCGCTTTTCTCAACGTCTCCGTGTCTCCTCCGATCAAGTAGGGATTATCCCCGCGCGTCATAGACCGCTAGCACCACAAACAGCCGCAACTATGCTTTTTGATACCACCGTAATATTCGCATGTGATGGAGGAGCGTATCCCATCTCCTCGAACCCTCATCGTCCGCAGGCCGCCATCGGCTCCGCCGAGGTTACGTGGCCCTGTAAGCTACTCCCCGCTCGAATCGTCTCGTGGCTCCCCGATCGAATCCTCTCTCCGAAGGGGAAACTCCCACCGCCCTTTCAACGTCTCCGTGTCCTCCGATCAAGGTAGGGATTATCCCTAAGGCCATAGACCGCTAGCACCACAGGCTGAGCCAGAACTATGCTTTGATACCACCGTAATATCCCGAATGGGAAATAGACAACAATACAAGCATACAACAATATAGAAAAATGCCGGAAATAGAACATAAAGCAAATACACATAAAAATGTCGGGAATGCTAAGCCATTTTATTAATCTGAGAATATAATGAGATACAATGGATAATCAGAATAAATGCACCTATCCTTGCTCAAGGCAAGTGAAGAACCCTCTCAGAAAAACAGGAAATGGCTGCTACAAGAAACTGCATCCCAGCTACTGGAAGAAACTGCCGTAAACTGCTGTTGCTGGAATGAACTGAAGCTAGGGGTTGATCCCCTTGCCGGAATGAGCTGAAAATCGGCAGACCACCTGAACTCACCACCCCGGACAAAACCCAGAAACCATATACAAAACGGACCACCTCCGAAAATCACCCCCAAAAACCCTCCTCCTAGAAAAACGCTGTCCCTCCAAGAACTGCGCAGACACCAACTGAAATAGACTGAAATGGGGCCACAACTCCTCAGGAAACTCACCAAATGATAAACCTTGAACCTCCACACCGGAATAGGCCTGAATCTCCTGCAGAAATCTCTACCACTGAACAGCTCCAACTCAAACTGCGTCCTCCCTCCAAGGACTGCGCAGTCACCCAATGAAGCTCAGCTCCTCAGCAAAACTCCCAAACAAACACCTGCAAATCTCCTGCTAAAGACTGAAGGAAAACCTTGCCCGAGCAGGCACTCGAAGTCCCCCGGGGCCAAGGGTGAGATCTCCGACCGGAGACACTCAGTCGCACTAAACAGTGCTGCAGACCGACTAAACAGCCAGCGTGCTCAAGTAGACAGAATTCTAGCTCAATATCATCAACAATATCAATAATGCCAAATGGAGTGAAAACCCCACCTTTTATAGTGCTAACTCCCTCAGAAACCCTAACTGCGTCCTTGACCTCCTCCTTGACCTGCGCAGTTACCTTAGGAGCCTACGTGAGGCCTCCCCTCATGTGTGTGTGGACCCCCAAGGCCACCCCTTTAAGTCACAACGTTCATCAACTAGGAAGCACTTTATTTTATTAAAGTGAGTTGACCCCCTATTTCTCACTTTATTTATTAATTTAACTAAAGGCGGCAAAACTATACAAAAATGAAATATTCCAATTAGCAGTGCTAATTAGGAATATTACATACCGAGAGAGGTAGCGTTGCATCTCCTAGAACTTGTAGACTTCAACACCCCCCCTTCGTTTTCCACCTTTTAGGGACTACCCCTTTAGCTTGCCTAGAGATAGTTGTACCAGAGTGAGTAAGGATTAGAGTGACAATCCCTACTCGAGCGTCATTTTAGGTGAACAACTCGAGCAACAACAAAACCAAATTTGGTTCTTTGTTGATGTTCTTGAAGGTCTCCTATTGTCATTGCATTTATTGTTCTATCTTCAATTACTGTTGATTATAGGAAGAGTTAATTGTTACTGAAAAGATTGCTTAATGAAGGATTGAATTGGGCAAACATAATTGATTTAGCATAGAGCAGTGGAAAATTAACATGGTATAAAAGCTAAGGTGAAGGACAAACCCAAAGGAGACAAGAGCTAGAGCAATCATCTTTGGAAAATTTGAGGGAGTTTATCTAATCAAGTCAAGATGTCCACCTCATTCTTCAAGGAAGTTGTGAAGTTAGGAGACTCGTCAAATATGTTGATTTATGGTAGCATCGGATGTGCTCTAGCCTTGTAATTTTGTAGATAGGCTAAGACACATGTAGTCCATAATACCCAGAAAGGATTTTGGAAAATTCCACTTAGAGATGGTTTAATTAAATTAATTAATCACTTTTTAATGTTTTCCTAAGTCTAAACTTAGGGAAACTGATTAATTAAAGGGTATTAATTAAACTAAGCGTGAATATTATAGATAAAGTCATGGATCAACTCCCAGTTAATCTTAGCCCTTAATTATGTTTTAATCTTGGTCGTTAAAGGGTTAACGAAAGATTATAAGAAGGAGGGTGAGGGGCCTATGGAATACACATTGAGCATTTGGCATTTTCGAGCTTGTGAGAGAGTCACAACTTTTGATCAAGATCGAATCACTAGGGCAGGGTTGGCTAAGTGATTTCGATCTAGTGATCAGTTCCAGAGAGGGGCAGATGCAGTAACTGGTCAGGAGGACCAGGAGTACATTTCAGAGAGAGAGGCAGCAGTGACGCAGTAGAGGCAGTGCATTCATCTAGAGGGGTGACGCAGTCCCTGAAGGCGATCACGCAGAAGTGACGCAGTGCCTTCTAGATTCAGTCTGGAGATAGCTGGAAGTTGGGGTTTTTGAGCTAGGAGGGCCAAAACTCAGTTCCAGTTTAGCTTGATTGTTTGCAGAGGAGAGGTGACGCAGTTCCTTAGCTTTCCCACGTAGGCTTACACAGTAGCAACGTAGGCATCATGAAGAGGCAGAGAGGGGCTTCACTAGCGCTACACCGCATCAGCCGGGGACTAACATAATGAGGTATATCTCACAATTATTCCTGTTGCCGAGATTTTCTCTGAAGGGTGAGTTGGATATTGGCACCCTAGTTGTTCTTAAGTTTTTTGCTGCTTAATAATACAAAACCCTCAAATCTGTTGCACCGGTTTTCCCAAGTTGGGTTTTTCCGAGGACTTAATCCAAAAATAACTATGTCAAATGTAGATGTTTTTCATTGTATTTTGTTCAGTTTGTTTCAACACTTAGATTTATTCCGCAGCATTATTTGTGTAGACTGCTTCAGTAATTACTTCGATATTTCACTGTAAAAAAAAAATTTATGAAAAATAATACAAGAAGTAATTCAAACTTGTTGCAGTAGGAATCCAGATTTAGGATTTTTCACATGGTATGAGAGCTTATTCAAGTTGAAGTGCACGAGAAACAAGAGTGAGCCAGCAGATCAGCGCTGAAGAAACTGGGTGCTGCGTAAGCAGTAGTAGACTACCCCAGTAGTTATGTAGTCCAGGCAGGAGGGCAATCCAGCGCAGAGAAAGATCCCTCTGAGAGAGTTGACAGAGGGGTAAGCTATTCTAGTTGCAGAAGAGGCAGCATAGTCAGACGCAGACACTAGAGATCAAAGGAGTGCCTGCACAACAGTGAGTGTTGGTGCATAAGTGTCAGAAAAATTCTGAAAAACACAGTTGGCGATTTCTTGACCTCAGAGAATTCTCTTACGCAAAGAGACTTAGTTGTTTCTCGTGCAGAAGCAGAAACATTGACTTACTCCTCAAGGAGTGCATAAGTCTAGTTGAACAAAGGGTTAGAGGGAGAAATCGACAGTTGAGAGGATGCCCAGTGACGGATTGCGTGACCAAGATAGGTTGGAGGGTGCCTCCAACTATGTCATTTGGAAGTCAAGGATTCACTTTCTCCTTCATGAGCATGATCTAAAGGCCCTCATTGACAGCGCAGTTGCAAAGCCGCTGGATGCAGCACATCTGAGAACCTTCAACAAGAACATGGCAAAAGCCAAACAATTGATCCTAGATGGCGTAAAAGATCACATCGTACCCCACATAGAAGCAAAGCACACTGCTAGAGAAATGTGGGTAGGGCTAGAAAAGCTATATCAAGGATCTTTCGAGTAGCGGAAGATGTATCTAGAGGAGAAGATGTGTAACACCAGGATGAAAAAGGGAGAGCATTTGACTCCTTCTTGTCTCGAATTCAAGAAAACCGAGACTAGCTGTCAGCAGTGTGGTCAGTACCTAGAGACTCAGAGCTGGTAAGGCTCACCCTGAACTCTGTTTCAGAAGACTATCAGGTATTTGTCCAAAGCATTCTAGGCAAAGAAAGACATGGGAAGCGATGTGGGCAGCCTTGCAGCAAGAAGAGCTAAGGAGAGATCTCCTCAAAATCCATATTGAGGATGGGAACAGCGGTTCGAAAGTCAAGAAGGAGGAGGAAGAAAACACAACCCTTGCATCAAAGGGGCAACAATGGCAGAAGAAGAAAGAGCTGTCCAAGATCAAGTGCTTCAGGTGTGGGGAAATGGGACATTATGCCACACAATGTCCTCTTAAGAAAAAGGACAAAGAGGAGAAGGAGGATCCTCAAGTCGGAGCTGCCAAGATAGAGGCAAAAAGTGATTGTGCTATGTTAGCTCATATTCCGAAAGGAGGGAAGTGGGCTGACTTGGAGTTGTAGATCTAGAATCTACAAGAGGCATGATCCTTGAGTATTTTCGAACTCTTGGATCACATACGAGCTACGAGAGCCTTAAGATAGTAGTAGGATGGACAGCTGCAGCAGAAGAGGAAGAGACAATGCAGTGGTTAGCAATACTAGAGTTTGATCAGCGCAAAAGAACAGCAGCAGCTATTAAGTAGCAGCAGCGCAGAGCACATTGGTGCAGCATAGTGCAGTGCAATGCTCACGCAGTGCAGAGCAGCAACAGGTTCAGAAAACTAGTGCAGAAGTTAGTAGCAGACAATCTTATTATTCATATGCAGTATTACTTGTCCAATTTCGGATGTTTTTCTGTTAGCACGAAACAACAGTAGCAGCAATGGAGAAGCAACAATGTAGTGCACAGTGGTGCAACACAATGTAGAGTAGTGCTCACGCAGTGCAACAAAATGGTTGCAGAATTCAGAAGGTGTTGTAGTACAGTAACAGTTGGCAGCAGCATGCAGAGTCAGCAGTAGTACAGTTGCAACATTTGTGCAGTGTTGGTGAGCAACATCAATAACACAACAATAGATGTTATAGAAGTCAGAGCATCACATAGAGTTGTATTGCTAGAGCACTTTCCTCGCTTAGAGGGAGTGTTGATTTATGGTAGCATCAGATGTGCTCTAGCCTTGTAATTTTGTATATAGGCTAAGACACGTGTATTCCATAATACCCAGAAAGGATTTTGGATAATTTCCACGTAGATATGGTTTAATTAAATTAATTGATTGCTTTTTAATGTTTTCCTAAGTCTAAACATAGGGAAACTGATTAATTAAAGGGTATTAATTAAACTAGGTGTGAATCTTCTAGATAAAGTCATGGATCAACTCTCAGTTAATCTTAGCCCTTGATTATGTTTTAATCTTGGTCTTTGAAGGGTCAACGAAAGATTATAAGGAGGTTGAGGGACCTATAGAATACACACTTAGCATTTGGCATTTTCGAGCTTGTGAGAGAGTCACAGCTTCTGATCAAGATCGAATCACTAGGGCAGGGCTGGCTAAGTGATTTCGATCTAGTGATCAATTCCAGAGAGGGGCAGATGTAGTAACTAGTCAGGAGGACTTGGAGTACATTTCAGAGAGAGAGGCAGTAGTGACACAGTAGAGGCAACACAGTCATATGGAAGGGTGACATACTCCCTTAAGGGGATCACACAGAAGTGACGCAGTGCCTTCTAGATTCAGTCCGGAGATAATTGGAAGCTGGGGTTTCTAAGCCAGGAGGGCCAAAACTCAGTTCCAGATTAGCTTGATCGTTTGCAGAGGAGAGGTGACGCAGTTCCTTAGCTTTCCCACGTAGGCTTACGCAGTAGCAGCGTAGGCATCACGCAGAGGCAGAAAGGGGTTTCACCAACACTGCATGGGATCAACCGAGGACTAGCATAGTGAGGTATATCTCACATTTCTTCTTGTTGCTAAGATTTTCTCTGAAGGGTGAGCCAGATATTGGCACCCTAGTTGTACTCAAGATTCTGTTGCTTAATAATACAAAACCCTCAGATTTGTTGCACCAGTTTTCCCAAGTTGGGTTTTTCCGTGGACTTAGTCCAAAATAATTGTGTCAAATGTGGGGATGTTTTTCATTGTATTTTGTTCAGTTTGTTTTAGCACTTGGATTTATTCTGTATCCAGTAATTACTTTGATATTTCACTGTAATGAAATAATTATGAAAAATAATACGAGAAGTAATTCAGACTTGTTGCAGTAGGAATCTAGATTTAGGATTTTTCACATAACTTGAAGCATACTTCATTGTTGTGCAAGTTCCTAATTTATTTTGAGCATTGTATTAAGGCACTAGTCTCTTTCTTCAATCTTAAGTGTCTCATAAATAGTCTAATCGAATATATCTCACACTGCTCATTAATCAAACTTGTCATCTAATTTTAATCAAGTTATTGAGATAGGTAGTTGCATCTCCTAAAACTCGTAGACTCTCAACAAGTTTCCCCTTCGTTTTCCACCTTTAGGTACTACCCCCCTTAGCTTGCCTAGGAGATAGCTTAAACAGAGGGAGTAGGGATCAGAGTGACAACCCCTACTCTGAGTGTTGCGCCTTAGGTGAACAACTCGAGCGACAACAAACCAAATTGGTGTTTCTTGTTGATGTTCTTGAAGGTCTCCTATTGTCATTGCATTTATTGTTCTATCTTCAATTACTGTTGATTATAGGAAGAGTTAATTGTTACTGAAAATATTGTTTAATGAAGGATTGAATTGGGCTAATGCAATTGATTTAGCATAGAGCAGTGGAAAATTAACATTGTATCAAAGCTAAGGTGAAGGACAAACCCAAAGGAGACAAGAGCTAGAGCAAACAGCTTTGGAAAATTTGAAGGAGTTTATCTAATCAAGTCAAGATGTCCACCTCATTCTTCAAGGAAGCTGTGAAGTTAGGAGACTCGTGAAATATTGTTGCTTGGAAGATTAGGTTGGAAATCATAGCTAATGACAATGATGTCTGGTAGTACATACAAGGAAAAGTTCCTGAGCCTCCGAAAAATGCAACTGTGCTATCAAGAACAAGTACAAGAAAGGTGAGTTAAAAGCAAAGAAAATTAGCATTGATGGTTTACAAGATCATTTACTTTCCTATGTTGGGAATTTGAAGAATTCTAAGGATATGTATGATAAGTCGGTCGACATGTATGAAGTCAATAATTTGAATGAGATAATCTCCTTGAAATATCAACTCAAAGATACGAAAATGAATAAAGGTGAATCTGTGCAATCCTACATCATGAGGATATCTCGTCTTAAAGATCAATTTCAGAGAATTGGAGAAATTGTACCTGATAGGGAGTTGTTGTTGGTAACCCTTAGAGGTCTCCCTCCTATTTGGGAAACCTTCATTAGCACCATAAGCAATAACAATAGTTTCCCATCATTTGATGAGCTTGTTGGAAAACTAGCTCAAGAAAAATCCAGGATGATTTCAAGAGGGAGAATTCAAAAACATGGAGAAGAAGAGCCTGTTGCATTTGTTATACAAGACAAGAAGAAAAAGGTAAAAGGAAGACCATCTGTTACAAATAGGCCCTCTCCTGAGGACTCGAATAGAAGGTCAAGGGATATTGAATGTTATAGTTGTCACAAATGTGGTCACTATGTTCGAGATTGTTCGAGAAAGAGAGATGCTCGAAGATCTGACCGAAGCTACAACAAAAACAGGTACAACGATAGAAGAAGAAGTGATGATAAAAGAAGTGATAATAGAAGAAGAAGTGATAGAAGAGGGAGAGATGATTGAAGAAGAAGAGATACTCTGGATGATCATGAAGAAAATCCTCGTCCTCAATGTTGAGATTTTGTGTAGTTGGGGTAGCATCGGGTGTGCTCTAGCCCCGAAACTTTATGGAGGGGCTAAGAAACACATCACCTCCAAAACCCAGAAAGCGTTTGGAGAAATTTCATCTAGTGTTAAAGTTATTCAAATAATTAATTTCTTAATGTAATTCCTAAGTCTAAACTTAGGGAAATTAAATAATTAAAGTGAATTAATTAACACGTGCTGAAATGTTCTAAGTGACGTGGATCAAGCAATCTTTTAATCTCAATCGTTGATAAGTGATTTCATCACAGTCGTAGATGTGTTCAACGAAAAAGTATAAGATAAAGGCTTGAGGGTTAGTTGGAGACACACACACGGAGGCAGAGCTGAGAAACTAAGTTGGAATTCTATGACAGGGTTTGCTAAGAATTTCCGGAGGAGTTTTCTGTAGCGAGGGGTAGTATTGGCTGAGGGGATGATCTGATCCCGGAGCTAAGAGTCAGCGAGAGGCAGAGGAGCAACTTTCAAGGTCAACGCAGAGGAGCAAGAGCAAGAGCAGTGGCAGCTGCGGAGCACAGCTTCAATCGTTACGCAGGCCCAGGAGGGGCAACGCTGCAGCTTCAAAGGGCTTCCAGAGTTATGCAGAGGCCTCCAGAGGTAGCATAAGGACTGCCTCACCCACTCTGGGGTTACACAATTCCCTTTTGAGAAACGCAGAGGCACGCAGAGCCTAGCAAGACTAATGTTGGGGCTTCAGAAGCAGTGCTGCAGTTTCTAGGGATAAAACCAAAGAGTTAGAGATACCTGCTAAATCAATCCAATTAATATTCTGATCCTAAATCCAGTAACCTAAGCAAGATACCTGTGCAATAGATTACTCTACAAGAGCCATTAATCAACAATTCATTGTAATAATCACCAATAGAATGTAAAGAACAAGTTTACCATAAAATGCTGAAGAGGAACACGACTATCAAATAAAACCCCAAAGACTTTGTTTGTATTATTCCAGAAAGTATTATAGGAGAGTTTCAAGAGCTAACACACGATCAAAAGATCGGATGAAAAATCAGATTGACACTAACCTCTAATTTATAGGTAAAATCTCCAACAGCTAGTTCGCTTGATCCTCATCAAAGTAATATAGACCGTCAAAAAAGATTAGATTATCTTTTAATCTCGTCCGTTGAAATTATTAATTTTTTGAGGAATTTCGAATTTTTCAATTAATTCATTTTTAATTAACTCAAAATTAATATTTTTGAGTTAATTACCTCAAAAAATTGACTTTGACATAACTATCAAGGCCCAAGGGTCCAAAAATTTTCAAAATTTTCAATATTCCCTTGGCCTGGGACCTTTAAAAATTTATTTTTTAGGGACCCGCAAATTTTTCCTTTGAAGAATTTAAATTTACCTAGGGCATAAAATTAATTAAATTTTTAGCTTAGGATTTTTAATTTCATTTGGCCAGAAAATTTAATTAATTGATCAGGAGGGGATAAATTATTTTTCCAACCCTCTTTACACAAGATTAATACATTAAACCCATGAGGGGAACACCTGCTCGTAACAGACCCTCAATAATCTACCTAATTCTGCGACTCAAAATATGATCTAGTAGACCTAGCAATCTGTAATAAAATGATCTAACCAATTAGCTAGGGTCATTACCAAATTACTTTTACAAAGACTCAATAAAAAACAATAGGACTCACTTAATACCTTGACGACAAAATCCATCGTAGCTTTGGGGTGAAACCGGAGGGGAAAATCTTTGCCAATCATTTGTGTCGAAAGACACAGATGAATTAGTGAGACGAAAAACCTCCTAGGATAGAAATCGTCACCAAAATATTAGACTTACCTAGGTTGTTACATACATGATGGTCTTACTAAGATCATTTACATTATAAACATGCAGAATGGCTTACATCTTTTACAAAAATGTCGACTAAATGATGAAATTTGAATGGCGCGAACACTCGAACATGATAGATACCTTTTGCGAAAAAATGGGCTTATTGCTATAGGGTCGTTGATACAGAGTGGTCAACATCTGACTCTACTTGGGGACACGTTACTTCATCGGAGGAATGTGAGAATCCAAAATCCGCATCCAAACAATATACGAGATTATATAAGTAGCATCCATCCAAAATTCATCATATAACATTAAGCATATGAAAATAAAAGCTCTTCATTTATTGACTATTCTACTAACATGAAAATATAAATTTAATCTAATTACAAAATGAAATGCTTGAAATAACAAGGTGTAAGGTTAGATATACAATACAAAGGATGCCCTGTGGCATTAGATGTGTTCAATATAGTTGATACTGAGCATATTCCTGCTTTCAGGCAAGTTTGTGGGCTGCTTTTCGGATGTGCCATATGCAATCTTGCATATGCTAGGACTTTGTCTTATCCGAAAATCGAGCTTCTCGCGGCCATCAGATTTATTGAAACGTGTCTTTATTCTTTTTCTTTTTCGCTTTAGGCTTTTCTTATTGGCAGACTGTATTGTTGATGATGTGGAACATTGTGCTTGTGAACTTTTAGACGCAGTAAACAATATATGTGTGGCATGCCTCTCTTCATTCTGCATCTGCTCTAGGTCCTTTTCAATTTCTTCTTTGATCATGTCATCCTCAACTAAATATTCATTAATGGGGCCAACCACTTTCTCAGGATATTCACAACAAGACAAGACCTGCTTTAATGGATTGGGAGAGTTATGAGTTGTCGAAAGCTCTTTGATTTTCTGCCATCTATCTTCTGGATCAGGCTGAAATTTTGTACTTGTGATTTCCTTTTTTCTAACCTCTTATGTAGGGAACTCATTTCTCTGGCATGCCTTAATATTAATTTCGCTTGATTGAGCTCAATTTTCACGAATCTGTCTTGCAGAGTGATATGATTTGCCTCCATAGTTTTCATTTCTTGAGTGTGCTTTGCTTCCATCGCAATCATATGTTTCTGAATAATGGACATCTGATTAGAATGATTAATTTCCATTACCTTTAATTTGTTTTCGATGGTATCCAATTTTTCCATATTTATAACACATGGTGCTCGTTTTTTCTCTATGGCCAATAATCTATTCTGAAGAGATATTTGATCAACTTCCATGTTGCTTATAACTTTATCATTCTTCGCTTTCATGCCCATGAAGCAATTTTGCATATAGTTTATCTCTTTCTTATGATTTGCTTGCATGGTGGCTAACTGATTGTTGTGATCAAATTCCATGATGGCCATTTCTTCATCATGTCTTTCTTCCATGGAAGTCATTTGATTGGAGTGATTACATTCCATTATCGTCATTTTCTTGATATATTTTTCTTCTAAGGCCAATAACCTACTCTATATAGAACAAATTTCCTTGGCATGATCTGCGGCTAATTTTTGTTGATTAAGTTCCATATTCTTAATGAATTGAGCCTGGTTGGCCTCCATATTCTTGATTACCCGAGCTTGATTTAGTTCTATATCCTTAACCATCTAAATCAATTTGTTAACAAGATGCTTATCGTTGTCAACACTGATTTGACAACTTGTTTTTGCTTCACCACTATCATGGATTTGTGTTGTCGTGGTACAAGTGGATTCATCCCGAGAATTGTCTTGAAATCTCCTTTTGATAGTTGAGTTCTCTACAAGATCACTTTCATTATTTTGCATAGTACTGGGAGCACAAGGCGAGCCACCTTGTTTTATATATTTATCTTTAAAAATATTGATGATGTGTTGTAAATAATAAAAATACTCCTCGGGACAATTTCGAAACCAATCAATAGCATCACCTTCTAAGGAATAGCCAAAGAGACATATCTTGACATCTTCATGATTATATTGTGAAGGAAGACAATATCTATTTATTATATGAGTAACCGTCAAGAAATGCTTTCGAGCAGTGGCTGAATCACCACCCAAGAATAAAGGAAATTTAGGAATGGCCTCTTCCGGCATGTCGTGAAGGCTATCATCCATGATGACTTGCTTAAAGGCTAAGTGGATGTTAGAGAAAGAGATCCGTGTTCAAGAATAGTCAAGAGGTCCACAAGAAGCGTGTTTCTTAGACGAAATTCTTGTAAGAAAAGAAAGAATTGGATTCGCCACTTGAACATGATTCTAATTCTAAAACCGAAAAATTAGTCGAGAGAAGCAGATGGATATCAGGGAGGGATTCTTGTCTCGGAGTAAATAGATGAATAAGTGGAGTTGCCACCCAAACTAGAAACCAACTGAAATGTCCAGGTGCAAGAGAAGATGAAGGGATTAGTGATATGACGAAAGATACAATGATGAAACGATGAAATGACGCTATAAAATGTTATGCCATGTGATGGGTTAATGAATGGCGAAAAAAGATTAGAAGATTAGAAAATGTCGTTGAGACCAAGGACAAAAAAACTCTATCCCCGGCAACGGCGCCAAAAAATGTTGTTGCATAGAATGTCTAGGCAGCGCGACAACGACTCAGATTGGGGGTTGTCACCTTGATCCCTAATCTCTCTGTTTAAGCTGTCTCCTTATAGAAGACTACAGGGGGTAGACCCTATGGAAGTGGAATGAAGGAGAACTAGTTGGGAACCAACCAGTTCAGGAGACACAATTAAACGACCGAATACTTGTAAAAGATCTAACAAGATTAAATGATTTGATTAAACTTGAATGATTGATACCAGTGCCATATGGAGTCAACTATCCTGCTAAGGAAATTACAACCAAGTACTTGATGATAAATTGCTGCTATGCAATGCTAATTTAGAATGCAGAATGCAAGGAAAACGATTTGAAGAAGGAGCGAGATAAAACAAGCTTCGAAAATGAGAAGAGATGTTAAAAGCCTAAAGCACTTAGATTGCAAATTATCTTATTTAACCATTAAGTACTTAAGCGAGAGTGCCAATTATGAAGATGCCAAAAGATTACTCAATTAAAAGCTATACATATCCACAATAGAGCTCTCAAAATCAGATATTGATCACACTTACTTGAAGGCGAATATCCAATAAATGTCCAATATTTAATTACACAATAGGCGATTTTAATCGATATAAAACATTTAAAAAATTCAGATACCAATGATCTTCAAACCTATCTGAAGCATATGAAAGTAACTAGCACTTAAATCTCAGTAATTATTCATCAAGATATACCATGAAATTTTAATGCTAAATAAACACTTCGTCAAGCACTTTATGGATTAAATGATATTCTAAGATAATGCAAATCCAAAATTTGATTTTTCTCTATAGTCAAACTTAGAATACCTAAAAAATTAAATTGCGTCAACTATAGGAATTTATCCACAATTAAATATTTTCGTTGAAGGCTTAGAATTTTACCACATTAACGATAGCTCCAAAAAACCTTAATTTCAAAATATAAATGCCATTTAAATTTATATACAAAAGAGAAAACAAAGAATTTAAAAAATTAAAACAATTTCTAATGTTAGAAATTAATTAAAAAAAATTGGAATGTTTTATTTTTATTTTTAAAGGCTAGTAAAAATTTTGATTTTTTTTTTAATTTTTACAAAGGTTAATGAAATTTTTTTTTTGAGATTTTTTATTTTAAATTTTAAAATGAAAACTAAAAATAAAATAAAAAATAAAAATGAAAAGGAAAAGTTGAAAAAATTTAAATCGAAATTTACAAAATAAAATAAAAAAATTAAACGTTATGTTATGCGTTTATTTGTTTTTGCGTAGGTTAGAGGGGCAGGAATGGGCAGCGTGAGCAGTCGTCGACAGCGAGAGCAGTGGATGGATGCAGCAGAATGCAGGGAAAAGGGAGAAGGGAGATGGCAGCGGGACACGGAAGGGAAAGCAACGAGGAGACTCGAGGGGCTCGGAGGGGAAGGCTACGTGAAGGGAGGAGCCGCCGACAAGGATTAAGGCAGTGCACAGAAACCATTAAAAGAAGAAAGGCAGAGATAGCATGTAGGCTAAAAGAAGAAAGGCGGAGATAGCATGTAGGCACGGAGCTGCGTGAGGAGGTAAAGGATGAGAGAACACAGGGATTTGAGGGAGATGGCAGTGATGAGGAGAAAGGAATAGTGTGTGGGCTGCAACTGATGGGGAATGGAGAAACGCAGGGAAAGGAAGAGGGGAAGCCGGTAAGAGAGGGGAATAGCCACGCAGATGAGAAAGGTAGTGGAGATGGATGTGACAAAGAATAGAGACAACGTGAAAAACGCAGGCCAACTGGTGCATAAAACAATTTCAAAATTTTCCTTTTGTCCAGCAATTAAATTTCCCCAGAAACACATATTTAAAAAAAAAAAGATTAACTTGAATATCCCTGCAAAAAATCTTGATCTAAAGATCAGATCTTACCCTCCAGGGCCTAGATCTGTCTCAGATCCAAAAAAAATCTCTGAAAACACTCAAATGTCACTTGCACAAAACCGGAAACCAAAACCCAAAAACCCCAATAGATATACAAAAATCTAAAATTGAAACTCTGAGTTAGAAATCAGAAACTAAAAAAATTTCTAAATATTTACACTATAAAAATATAGATCTATACAATGTATTTACAGATCTATGCACAAGAGTTGCAAATCTGTCAGATCAGAGTGTAAGTCTGACTTCGCTCCCAGATTTGAAGATCTAAAGCTCTTACTAGCCAGATCTAACTTTAAATCAATAAAAGTTAAGATAAATTTTTAATTTACGCACAAACCCTAGAAAAACCTTTCAAAAAATAGAATTTAAGATAAGCCTAGGGAATTAGATCTGGAGGGCTCTTCACATCTTATTTCATTGGGAGTGAGCTGGTTCAACCAAGGACTTTCCAAACGCCCAATTCTAAATTCGAGAGATTTCTGCACACTTAAAGTTAAACTGTTAAATTAATAGAGAAATAAGATAAAAAATAAAACTTTCAAGAGTTAGAGATACCTGCTAACTCAATCCAATTAATATTCTTATCCTAAATCCAATAACCTAAGCAAGATATCTGTGCAATAGATTACTCTACAAGAGCCATTAATCAAAAATTCATTGTAATAATCACCAACATAATGTAAAGAACAAGTTTACCATAAAATGTTGAAGAGGAACACAACCATCAAATAAAACCCCAAATATTTTGTTTGTGTTATTCCAGAAAGTATTTCTTGAAAGCTTCAAGAGCTAGTACATGATCAAAAGATCGGAAATCAGACTTACACTGACCTCTAATTTATAGGTAAAATCTCCAACGGCTAGTTCGCTTGATTCCTGTCAATGTAATCTTGACCGTCAAAAAGGATTTGATTATCTTTTAATCTCGTCCGTCAAAATTATTAGTCTTTGAGCAATTTCGATTTTTTCAATTAATTCATTTTTAATTAACTCAAAAATACTATTTTTGAGTTAATTACCTCAAAATTGACTTTGACTTAACTACCAAGGCCCAAGGGTCCAAAATTTTCAATATTCCCTTGGCCTGGGACCTTTAAAAATTTATTTTTTAGGAACCCACGAGTTTTTCCTTTGAAGAATTTAAATTTACCTAGGACATAAAATTAAATAAATTTTTGGCTTAGAATTTTTAATTTAATTTGGCCAGAAAATTTAATTAATTGACTCGGGAGGGGATTAATTATTTTTCCAACCCTCTTTACATAAGATTAATACATTAAACCCATGAGGGGAACACTTGTTCATAACAGACCCTCAATAATCTACCCAATTCTGAGACTCAAAATATGATCTAATAGACCTAGTAATCTATGATAAAATGATCTAGTCAATTAGTTAGGATCATTCCCAAATTAATTTTACAAAGACTCGATAAAAAACACTAGGTCTCACTTAATATCTTGATGACAAAATCCACCCTAGCTTTGGGGAGAGGCTGGAGGAGAAAAACTCTGCCAATCATTTGTGTCTAGAGACACAGATGAATCAGTGAGACGAAAAACCTCCTAGGATAGAAATCGTCACCAAAATATTAGGCTTACCTAGGTTGTTACATACATGATGGTCTTACTAAGATCATTTACATTATAAACATACAGAATGGACTTACATCTTTAAAAACTGTCGGATGAATGATGAAATCTGAATGGCACGAACACTCGAACATGATAGATCCCTTTTGCGAAAAAATGGGTGTATTGCTATAGGGTCGTTGACACACAGTGGTCAACAACCCCCTTGACTTCTTTTGGATGGTACCCTTGGATTTTAGTCTCGTGGGATCTCCTTTGCTGACCATTTGATTTTAGGGTGGTAACTACTTGGGAAACCCTGACTTTGGTTGTGTGGTCCCACTCCCTTATCCACATATACCACTCCCCTTCCATTCACTATACCCCCATTCATCATCTCCCCAGCCTGGGTCCACATTCCATTCCCTTGCCCCCACCTTGGGTCAGACTTGGAATGATGCCTCGAAGGTTGAAGCAGCTAAAAAGAAAAGTAAAAGCATAAATGGCCACATTCAATAGGAAAATGTACCACAAGATGCAAAAGATGTCGGGACAAACATAATTAACACGTAGGCAAAAGCTAATACATGAGCTCTACCCCATACCCATGGCCATCACCCTCATTCCGTAGGCCCTAAATGAGCCTCCTTTATCATTTAGGAACCCATGATTGTCCCAACCCCTGGAGGGCAATGAACCGCCTTACCAAAAAGGAGGTAATCATTGTTCTTATCTTTTCAGTCCCGAGCAGTTAATCAAAGAAAAATCTTAAAAGGCAAAAGACATATAGAAAAGCGTGGAAAAATCAAGGTCGAGCACCTCATGTAACACGATTGCTCCCTCCCTCACATTACATACCCAAGTGTGGGCTTCCCTTTCTCTAGCTACCCTTCTACCCCGATATCTAGCCCAGGATTACCCCTATCATTCCCTATTCCATTTCACTACTTTATCATATGCCAACACCATTTGAGGGATGTACCTTGGATATACTATTCCCTCTAAAGATAGAAACCACCTAATAAGGTACTTGGCTAACCCTCTTTGGAGCTTGGAGACATTAGCACACGCCAAAGCCCATTATGGAAGGGCATGCCATTATGAAGTGTCCACTGGTTGTCCATGGTTTGTAAGCTCTTTTACTCGATTACATTAATGACTTGTTCTACTAGAAGGCCAGGGAACGCATTGGATCTTATGCAGGATTGCAGATGGTGTCCATTTGGGTTTGGTCTCCCTATACGGGGTCCTAACCCCCAGAGGGTTACATTGACACATATAGGGTGTGTGTAGAGATATATGGGCCTCCACAACAGTATACAACAATCCATGGATCCCTAGAGATGTTCAGAGATTTCTACAGATCCATTTTTTGGACGAGAAAGATGCATTTGGTACACTATGTCGAACTGACGATCTCTCCCTCAGCCAGAAAGTGTCCCAAGACTTGTACAATGACATGGCAGCACTCATTCCATCATTTGAGCCCTTACAGGTGGTATACAGGCATCTTCGACTCATATGGAGACCCATGAGATCATTGGTGTGGCCCCACACCCACTGGGAGCACCACAGATTTATTGTTTGAAGAACAAGGAGCCACCCCTATGTCCATCACTTTTGAGGATCCTATTCATCATTATGGCACTTATGGACCTCATCAGGCCTGTTGGAGGGCCCTACGACATGCATAGATTATTATTTGACCTCTTAAGAGGCTTATTATTTTATTTGTCAGCTAATTTGGTGGACTTGTCACCAAAATTTAGTTAATTTGCACATTATTTTATGTTTAGGGACTAATTTACGCCCATTAGGTAATTCGAACTCCTAATGAGTGTATAAATAGGAGTTGGATGGATTCATTTGTATCATCACTTGAATTTGGATCATTCTCTCATTAGAGAACTTGCCACTTTTTTCCTTGGTGGATATTTGTGGATAATGGATGAATTTTTATGTATGGATTGGGTTCTTCTTATATTGGAGCTTCTTTTCTTTCATTTTTTTGCATACATTGTTTATGAGATTTGCGTTATTTTAGGGCTAATTGTTGCATGCATTTACGGCATCAATGTGGAATTATGTTTCTATTTAGCTTATCTCTATGTATGGCCCATGTTTGATGAATGAATTGTCCTAGAGATCGAGTTATCTCAATAAGCCTCTCCCATTTGCAACGAAGTATAAATGCTTTTAAGATCACTTTTCTTCTCTTGCCCTTAACATTGGACGAAGTAAACTTTGAGAGCCTCCTTGAACAAGAAACGAAGTCCATCTTCATAATTCTCCTTGACTCCATATCCCCAAGAGGAATTAGACACTACTCCATCAAAGGGTGGTCATTTAAACCACATGCTTTCACCTTTTCCTCCCTTTTCTAGGTCTAGCCACACTCGGCCACCTAGGGCATCAATTTCCCGAGAAACTAGCCATAGAAAGATTTTGATCCCCTAGGCCCTACTGCACTGGTGGGTCCTCAAGGTCTCCTCTGAATTTGAAGAGATTCCTACTATGGGAATGCGAGATATCTCAAGCCCTAGGTCTACGATCAAATTTTGCCCTAGTGTTCCCAAGGCTAGTACCTCATAGGATCAATTTGACATCTTTAGGTGAAAATTCTTATTTGATCCTTTCCCTTTTCCTTGGTCAAGTTAAGAATATCATCGATTGCTAGATTCCATTCCCTTAACCTGAGTTGGGTCCACTTGGCCCCATGCGGTCCCATTTCTTACCAAAGACAATTCATCAAGGACAACTCGAGATTCCAAGTTCTATAAGTATTTTAGGGATTGGGAAATTCCTTTTCAAACCATATTCCTCTAGCCTAACACTTATATCCTCATTTCCTTTCCCTAGAAGGTCTTGTACATTGTTTAAAGAGCAAGCAAGCTCCATTCTTAATCCCATCTTTGGGAAAGGGTCCCTAAGGTCACTTCACACCTATTTGTTGATCTATCATTTACAAGTGACATCCTAATGACCGTGTCTCCTCCCATCTGTGAAAGTCCATAAAGAGCAAGGAGTCTTAGTTTTGGTGACAATGGGCTAAGTCTCCATTGTTTCCTTTGACCTAGCAGTTGTCCTCTTAGGAGTCCCTTTTAGGTCCCCTACTGGTTTCAATGATAACAGGAGGAATCCCGAGTAGATAGATTATCACCTTTGATTGATATTCTAGGGTTTATGGCCCTAGGTGATAAGAAAAGTCTCTCAAAGAAAGCTCTATACGATGTTTCAAAACTTCAACAGGGTGTTCGCTCTCTTTAAGAGACCTAGAGGAATATGCCACAAGACCAAGGGTTTTATGAATAATCATGGGAAGAAATGCTTCCAAGATGAACGCAAGGAGGAGAAAGGGATTTTTAAGATTTATTCCTATGAATACTAAGCTCGTACAACCCTCAAAGAAGTCCCCAAATCAAAAGAATGCAAGTTATGGTTTCCCTTCTAGGGAACACCTAGGGCAAAGTTTTTATGGATGAAACCTCAAGAGATGACCACCAAACTTTGAAGTCTTGTAGAAAAGACTCTAAACTTGAGGTATGTGTTCCTAAAATCCACCTTTCCACTTTCTAGAGAATTTCGCTCTATGCCCTAGCCTACCCATCCAAGAAGAGGTACCGAAATTTTGGAAGGAGAATTTATGGAGAAAAGAAGGTTTGATCACCAAATGGCTTGGGCCAACACCTTTTTCTTTGGGCTATGGAGACCTAGATGCTTTAGATTTGCTAATTCTTCCTTCAAGGAGGATAAAAGTTGATGCCCCAGCGACCAACCTTCAACAATTCCCTACTATTAGAATATGGAGTTTAATGAAGAAAAATAAAATTTCATCACTAAGAACATTCATTGCACGTTATACCATGAATAATGTATGCAAGAAGCAACCAAATAGCTTCCAAAAATTTCTTCGACAAAATTAGGGCACAAAAGCATTTACTTTAGTTGTAGCAATTACATACAATAGACAATTTCAAAGAAATATTTCACTAAAAAAAAGTACTTACAAGATAATCATGCAATATATCTATCCATATTCAAGAAGTAGCTCCAAGACAAGATCAAAAATCAGCTTCAAACATCAAAGTGCATCCAAGATACTCCAAAAGCTCTGCAAAGAAAAAGTGTGAATTTGCCAAGAAGGTTGAAATTTCCAAGTGTGATGAAGATATCTTACAAATGAACTTGTGCTCTATTTATATGAGACTCACTAAGTTGAATCAGCCTAATTAGCCCCCAAAATAGTAAAATAATGAGCAAGAAACAAACCTTGGTTACAAGTCGACTAAGTAGCCTTCATAAATTATGAATTAGCCATCCATATGCTAGCCGAATTGATGATTTCATGTTGATGTAGGGGTTGGAGGGCCACATTGAGTCCTCTAGGTGCCAAGGTGTGAGAAAGGACTCCATAAATCGCAAATTAGGGGATGGCCCCTAACTCTCCATGCAAGTCATGATGTGGGGCCCCAAAGTGGTTTTGGGGCACAAATGTTGGTATCAAAGGTCTCTTGATGATAGATAAGCTTGTATAATACTCCAAATGAGGGCTATGATGATGGTGCTTGCCCTCCCATGTTTCAAGGGTGAGACAAACCTCCTCAGAGCCATGGATCAGCTGCCACTCCATAATGGTACGCCAATTAGGCACACTAATCCAAGTGCATCATCTCGCAAATAATGTGGGGCAATAAACAAATTGTTGAAGGTGCTGAGAGTGCCCATGGTGTGAAATGATGCTCTGCACATGATGGGAGTCCCGTGGTTCTCAACACATACCCTATGGTGTCAATATAATCCTCTGGTGGACTTGGGAGCCACTTACGTTTCCAAGCCCATGATGAAACTACCTACCAATCACCTATCATGTCCAATGTGCCTCCTCCCCTTCAGGTACAATAATTCATTAGTGCATCTAAGTGAAACATAGTTTGTTTATCAAGGGCATAGTGAGACTTCATATGGGGTTTCCCTTCCAAATTTGGGGCTTTAAGCTCAAAGTAGTGTTACCTCCCTAGGTAGGAGTGATTAATAAATAACCCTATTAGGTGTTCCCAGCCCCTAAGACGAAAGACAAGTCCAACGTACATACTTCAATTGATAGGGGTCATGTGAATGATGATGAGATGGATGTAGACATGGGGGTCTAAAGGCCAAATGCCATGGTACAAGCATGGAAATGACAAGGAATGTCCACATATTGGATATATTGATGTAGGAGGGAGCAATCGTGGATACATGAGATATCTTGACATTTGTTTTTCCACCCTTCTTCATTTGTCTTTTGCCTTTTCTTGATTTTTCTTTGTATTACTGCTTGGGCCTCCAAGAAATGAGAGCATGTTTTGTATGATGTAAGCAGTCATTACCCCCTTGATGTGGGGCAGTTTATTGCCCACCATAGGTTGGCACTTGTATGGATTTCTAAATAATGTAGGGGCACTCACGGGGTCCTAGGAACTAGTGTGATGGGCCATGGCGATAGTGAAGGGTAGAGCTCTTGCTTGGCTTTTGCCCACGTGCTATATTAATGTTTCGGCCATTTTTTGCATTTTATAATATTCTTTTGTTTTGTTTCTTGCTTGTGGCCATGATATGGTTTTAACTTTCTTTTTAGTAACATGTCAACATTCGAATCATTTGGAGGTTGAATGGGGAGCTTGGGAAGCTCTTGTACCATCATTTGAAGGCTCTAGGGCCATGTACACAATTTTGGGAGACTAGTGGATGTTGGATTTGAATACTTATGAAAGAAGGTGAGCTGTTTGGTGGCCCTCAAGGCTAGCAGGCCCACAGGGTGGCCACACTTGTCTACCATCGGAGAAATATTTGGGACTATCTGCTCAAATTTAGGGGCCAATGGATGACATATTGGAAGACTTTGGGAGCAAGTCATGCAGAAGGGCCTTTGGAGGGTCGTTGCTGCACCAGCACCCTTTATTTTCCTTCATTTGTGGAGAAATGGTCATCTTTTGAGGGCTTGAGCCCCTATTTGTACATATGGCACTAGAAGCCCCAATTTGTGTTATTTTAGATTAATTAATTTGTAGAGAGGGCCTTTTGATTCACTAATTAATCAAAAGATAAGACTACTATATGGTAACCAAATTCCTTATTTACAACCCTGAAGAGATAACTAATAACTGGAATTTCATTGAGATAAGTAACCTATGATCTATTAGGTTGAGTGAGACAACCAGTTCTAGAATGTTGTAAAAACTTGTATTCAACAAACACCTTCTAAAAGTCTACATAAAACCACACATTAATGTAACATTTTTAAACACTGCACAAATAGTTATAGATGACAGACTAAAGTCTAAGATGCAACTAAAGAAGCTCAGTTGGAAATATTGCAAACATTAGAATGTAAGAGGTGGCAAAAACCAACCAGCTATTGACTATTTTTTAGAAGAAATTCAAGAAAAGATTGCATCTTGCACAATAAAATTTTCAACATACTTGTAAAGAAGCACTGCATAGAAAAAACTGCTGCTTCAAGCGCAGAAGCTTTCCTTCTTCTGTGGCATCTCCAGGGTACAAAACAGCACAAATCTGCAAAATATCACCATTAACCATTAGAAAACCAGATAGGTAATAATGACATAAACACTCCAGTCATACATACTCAAAGTCAGTCTGATATTTTATATACAAAATGTTTTTCCGCTCAATTTGCTATGGTTCTAGATTTAAGGAAATCCAAAAGACTAATACGAATATATATTATCATGTTTAAGCTATAGTGAAATCTCTAAGGGGGCTGATTGAAAATGAAAAGCATAAGGCCATAATTATAAGGCCACAAGTGCATACAAGATAAGTTTGTGATGGAAGAACAGCAATGGCAGAAAGAACGTCATCATATATGGTCATCTGGAAAATACTCTTGCCTAACTCGTATGTATTATTATAAGACAATAGTTAGAACAACTCATCAGTATATTTAAAGAGCAAAATAGAGAGGCCACGAAAAAAGGAAAAACTAACAAAAATTTGAAAAATTGAAACCAAGCAATGTACAACGATGGTGGATGCGACAACAATGTTGTGTCTACTAACAACTTCAAGAGCATATATTTCATCATCAGAGAGGAATGTTCACAATTGATTTTTCCACCCATCAAGGAAAACTCAAATAAAAGAGGATAAAGCAGAGCCAGAAAATGTGTAGGCTTATTGGTCATAATATAAGAATAAACGTGCAGAGCACAAATTTGAGGTCTGAGCACCATCACTCCTCCAGGAAAACATGTTTTCCTATAATGTAAGGGCTGCTAGTCACGTATGGAAGAGATAGATGATATGATCAAAGATGGGGCAAGATGAAAAGAACTTCTCAAAACACTAGTGATCAAAGATGATACTATGAACTTGATCAAATAATAGAATATATTATCTCTCTTAAGGATAGTGAATGGTGTTGATTTTGGGTAGAATCAGATGTGCTCTAAGCCTCAAATTTTGTGGAGAGGCTTAAACACATGTATTCCAAATAACCCAGAAATCGTTTAGTGAAATTCCACTCATATTGTATTCTATAGAAATAATTAATTATTTTTGAAGGAACCCTAAGTCTAAACTTAGGAAAATAAAATAATTAAAGTGTATCAATAGAATATGAGTGAGAATGATCTAGAAGAAACGGATCAAGTCAAAAGTTAATCTTAGTCATTGATTAGTGATCTAATCTGGGCCGTTGAAGTGTCAACGAGAAGATTACAAGGACTTGAAGGGTCATTTGGAAATGGCATTCGTGGAGGCACAGAGAATCTAGAGAACGAATTTTTCTGACGAAACAAGTGTTCAGAGGAAAATCAAATCTAAGTGATTCTTGATTGCGGTGAGGGACAATATTTCCAGTTGGAAGGTTTCCTGAGCCAGAGAGTACATAGCAGCAGAGACAGAGAGAGCCACAGCTTCAGCGCAGAGCCAGTGACACAGTGCCTACGCAGTCACTGCACAGAGCCAGAGGGAACATCGTTTTCTTGCTTAGGAGACAGTGCAGAGCCAGTATCATATCTCGAAGAGATTTTCTGGAGGCTTAGTTTCCAGCCAGCAGTGAGACCAGCGCAGAGGCAAAAGGGCAGTCGTAGTTTTGACGCAATCACTGCGCAGAGTGATGCAGTCACTACGCAGAGACAGTGCAGGGCAGTCCAGCCTTGGTGCAGACCAATGCTAGTTTTCCCGTGGAGGAATGAGGCTTGTCTCATGAGATCTCTTTTGTCAATTTTGTTGTATGATTTGACAGTCTTGTCAACCATAGATTTGTATTCATAATAACATAAACCCTAAGATCTGTTGCATTAGTTTTCCCGCATTGGTTTTTTTCGGGGACATTAGTCCAACAATAATTGTGTCAGATGGTTGTGTGATCTATGTGTGTTCAGATTTGTTTCCGTAGTTTAATTGTGTAGGTTGAAGTGAATGGATTTCAATATTTGCTTGTAGAACACAGTAAATAATTTGTTAAGTAAAATAACAAATAGAAGATTTTCCATCAGTGGTTGCAGTAGGATTCTAGGTAACACGAATTTTCACAAATAGAAGATGAGGTCCTTTAAATAGAGAGAAGACCTTCCTCATGAGAAAGGTTGCCAAAGTTACATTTGAAGTGTTTGTTTAAGGTTTATAATTCAACTCCATCTCGTCCCCTTATTGGAATGATCATCTCATGTCTACTAATACATTGAGGGCATTCAAAAATACATGTGATATATTGTACATAATAAAGATTTTTTGGGATATAAATCAATTATATAAGGGTGAAAACTAGACATACCCTGTTTGTATCTCTATCCTAAGTGATGCCATAACCTGAGGTGTGAAGCAAATGCCACAGCCTACGTTGTGACTGTTGATTTTTGTAGCATCAGATGTGCTCTAGCCTCAAGATTTTGCAGAGAAGCTAAGACATGCATTCCACAATACCCAGAAAGCATTTTGGGAAATTCCTAAGTCTAAACTTAGGAAATGTGATTAATTAAAGTGTATTAATTAGATTGGGTGTGAATCTTATAAATAAAGACACGGATCAATTCCCAATTAATCTTAGTCTTTGATTTTGTTTTAATCTTGGTCGTTCATATGTCAATGAGAGATTATAAGAAGGAGCTTGATGGGCATTTGAAAAAGACATTGAATAAGAGATAAAGAGATCAATTTCTCATGAGAGCAGCGTAACAATTGTCGAAGGAAGATCGAAGTGATTTCTTGCAGTGAGGGGTAGGGATAGTTTTTTGGTGGAAGTTTTTCCTGATCCAGAAAGTGCAAGGCAAAGAAGGCAGAGAGAAGTCCAGAGAGGCTGTGCAGTGCCACGTAGAGGCAATGCAGAGCTACGTTGAGGCAACGTAGAGCTACGCTAAGGCAGCACAAAGCTTTAAAGGGAGTCTGAAATTTTGTTGGGGAACAATCGAGATCTAGTGTCGGAGTCGGGGTGTGAGATCGAGAGGCTAGAAGGTCGAAGTTTCCAGCGAGAAGGAGATCAAGAGGTGCAACACAGTCCCAAAAACAGTGATGCAGTAACTGCGTGGGCAGATGCAGAGACAATGCAGGAAGCTCATCTCCAGTCAGATCAGTGCCGGATTTTCCAGTGACTGTGAGATCTTCTCACTATATTTCCATCCAGTTTTATCTCTGTATCAGATTGCCAATTTGGGCATCCAAAGACTTGTATTCAGAAACTACTGCATGATAATTAAAACCCTCAGCTGCTGCGCTAGTTTTCCCGCATTGGGTTTTTCCGGGGACATTGTCCAAAAACAACGGTGTATATGTGTGTGTATATTTCCTTCTTGCGCAGTACTTGTTTCCACAGTGTTTTTTATGTTGTGAAGGTTGCAGTAGTATTTATTTCGATGTTTACTATGCAACACCGTAAATAACTTGATTCAAAAGACAAGTAGAAGAAATAACATCAGATTCTTGTAGTAGGGATTCCAATCTTAGAATTTTCACATGGTATTAGAGCGTAGGTGAAGCAGGAGAGAAGAGCAGAGAGAGCCCAACGCTGAGTAGAAGGAGGAATCCAAAGGATTGCGTAAGCAGTAGATCAAACCCTAGAGGGTCTGCTCAGTCCATTGGTCGGGAAGGCTGATTTTCATGAAAAATTACTTCTCTAAGTGAGTTGACAGAGAGTAAACTTTCCAGATCGAGATCTTGTCAGAGGCAGAGGGAGAAACACAGTAGATTCATCATTGAGCAGATCTTCAGCTAGGACACAGTTTTCTGCAACACTTTGTTGTGACAGAAAAGCGTCAGAAGAGGAAAGAAGGGCACATACTCAGGGAATTTCTTCCTTTGAGAATTCTGAACCAATGAATTCGATTTCTCACTACAGAGCAGCAGTAGCCGAGAGAAAATCTACTTACTCCAGCAGGGAGTGCATAGAGCGAGTCACCATCTGCGTAGAGGAGAGAGGAGGCAATTCGACATCTGATTGGCGAGAAGGCATTAACTGGGTTGCGAGATCAAGATCAATTGGAGGGTGCCTCCAACTATGTTATCTGGAAGGCAAGAGCTTCCTTCCTTCTAGATGAGCATGATCTCAAAACTTATATCACCAATGTGGTAGCTGAGCCCACAAATGCAGATCAACTTAAGGCCTACAAGAAGGAGATTTCGAAGGCCAAGAGGCTGATCCTCGACAGAATGAGAGATCACATTGTATCTCACATAGTAGGCAAAGACACATCCAAAGAGATGTGGGATCCATTGGCCATGTTATATCAGGGGTCTTCCGAGCAGCGAAAGATGTAATTGGAGGAGAAGATGAGATGCAGAAGGGGGAGCGCATAGATCCCTTCCTTACGAAGCTTCAGGATGTCCGGGATTAGCTGGCAGTTGTAGGGTCAATGCCTCAGCCTATGGAGTTTGTGAGATTAGTCCTGAACGTCTCAAAAGAATGGCAAGTTTTCGTCCAAAGCATTATGGGGAGAGAAAAATTGTCGGAGTGGGAGAGGATGTGGTTGATCTCCAAAAAGAAGAGATGAAGCGTGATTTAGTAAAAAGCAACATGGAAGGCAGCAACAACCGTGGGAAAAAAACATATGTTAAGGAAGAGGAAAATGCAACCCTCGCATCAAAGGGGCAGTAGGATCAATGTATGCGAAAGAAGGATATTTTGAATATCAAGTGTTTTCGATGTGGTGAGATAGGCCACTTCAGTTCTCATTGTTTTCCTCGGAAGAAGGACAAGGAGAAGGAGTAGGATCAACAAGTTGCTATCGCAGAGATCAATAAGTTGTCCTCTAAATTGGAGGAGGAGTTTGCTATGATTTCCCATATACCTCCAAGGGAGAGGTGGGGTGATATGGTTTTATAGCCTCAGAGAGCTACAGGATGGGCGGGATCCTTGAGGAGTCCACCTCTTGGATCATCACCTTGCTACGAGAGCCCATAGAAGCAGTAGCAAGATGGACCAGTGTCAGTTGGTGCAGTCAGGAGCTAGAGTGACAAATGTAGTGGTTAGCAATGTTAGGAACTGAGCAGTGCAGAGCAGAGTGACAGCAGTGCAAGTGGCACAATGCAGAGTCAACAATAGCGTAGAGGCTTCAGTGACAGTGCAGAGGCTAGCAGCAATTAGAACTCGATGGACAGATGCATCAATCTGAACACAGATGGTTCAGTTGATGGACATCTCTCAGTTGCAGCAGTAGTAGATGAGAGGGAGTTGTGAATGTTGCAGTGGCAGCATCAACAGAGTTGCAGTGCAGATGCAGTAGTTGACAGCAGCATGCAGAGTCAGCAACAGCACAAATGCAGCTTAGAGAGTTACACAGTAGTTGGTGGGCAACAATAGTCAGAAATCAGCAACACAACTGGGATGGTGCAAATGTCAGAGTGATGCTTCAGGAGGTTGCAGCACTTGAGCACATTCCTCGCTAAGAGGGTGTGTTGATTTTGTAGCATTGAATGTGCTATAGCCTCAAGATTTTGTAGAGAGGCTAAGACACATGCATTCCACAATACCCAGAAAGCGTTTTGGAAATTCCACCCGAAGAGGATTTAATTAAAATAATTAATCTTTCTTAATGTATTCCTAAGTCTAAACTTAGGAAATGTGATTAATTAAAGTGTATTAATTAGATCGGGTGTGAATCTTCTAGATAAAGACACGGATCAACTCCCAATTAATCTTAGCCTTTGATTATGTTCTAATCTTGGTCGTTGATATGTCAACGAGAGATTATAAGAAGGAGCTTGATGGCCATTTGGAAAAGACATCGAGTAAGAGATCAAGAGATCGATTTCTCAAGAGAGTAGGGCAGCAATTGCCGAAGGAAGATCGAAGTGAGTTCTTGTGTGAGGGGCAAGGATAGTTTTTCGATGGAAGTTTTTCCTGATCCGGAGAGTGCAAGTCAAAGAAGGCAGAGAGAAGTCTAGAGAGGTTGCGAAGTGCCACGCAAAGGCAGCGCAGAGCTTTAGAGGGAATTTGAAATTCTACTGGGGAATAGTCGAGATCTTGCTAAGCCAAGGTGTGAAACCGAAAGGCCAGAGGGTCGAAGTTTCCAGCAAGTAGGAGATCACAAGGAGGTGCAACGTAGTCCTAGCAGCAATGACGCAGTAACTGTGTGGGCAGACGTAGAGACAGTGCAGGGAGCTCATCTCTAGTCAGAACAGTGTCGGATTTTCCAGTGACAGTGTGATATCTTCTCACTATCTTTCTGTCCAATTTATCTCTGTATCGGATTGCCAATTTGGGCATCCAAAGACTTGTATTCAAAAACTACTGCATAATAATTAAAACCCTCAACTGCTGCATCGGTTTTCCCGCATTAGGTTTTTCCACGGAAATTGTCCGAAAACAATGGTGTATATTTCCTTCTTGCTCAGTACTTGTTTCCGCAGTATTTTGTATGTTGTGAAGGTTGCAATAGTATTTATTTCGATGTTTACTATGTAACACCATAAATAACTTTATTCAGAAGTAACAAGTAGAAGAAATAACATCAGATTCCTGTAGTAGGGACTCTAATCTTGGAATTTTCATAGTGACTACCAGCATGCCTATAGAAAACACCAAAGGAGTAAAGTGAACTACTTCACCTGTGTTTGTCATCAGCCTAGCTAACACCATAACACACAAATCTAAGTTACCATATTTCGGATACAGATACAAATACTGATACGAATTCGAATCTGGATTCGCTAGTTTTTATAAAATCCAGGATCCGGATACAGCAAGTACAAATAATAATATTTTTTAAATTTTAAAAAACACTTTAAGAGTTCAAAAATCAAATATGTTTATAAATCACAACATTTAGAACTGAAACCATTAGATATATTATAAATATGAAGATTGAAACATTGAAATGATGCATCCTCCTTGATACAAAAAGGATAATATCATAAATGATAATACTAAGTACAATCAAAGAGGCAGGAGCAGGAAGGGTGATTTATAATCTCGAAGAAAATTATGAAATAAAGTTCACTTGGGGACTAGGGAATGCGACAAACAACCATGTTGAAGCTCTCTCTCTATGGCAAGGATTGACAATATGCATCTCCAAAGGTATAAAAAATTGATTATATTAGGTGATTCTATGATTGTGATCCAAAAAACCATATCTCTCCTCAAAAGCGAACTTTTGCTTGAGTCAAAAACCTTGACATTGATAATTAAGACTGTTATTCTGATTAAAAAATTTGACGACGTGAAAATTTTTTGACGACGTCAAATTATTTCACGTCAAAAGAGAAAATAATCAAAATGTTGATTATCAAGCTAATGCGGGAGTGTTATTAGCTCAGGGTGTTTTGCACAAGGACGGGGACATATTCCAATGCCACGTACCATAGTGATGTGTATTAATTCGAATTTAACAGTGAATCAACGTCCCATCAGGATTAACTCTATACTGAGAGTATTTTTGTTAATCTTGGGTTTGGCGAAAGGTATGCCGAGAGTTGGTGATGGTAGATGGATATTAAATCACAGATGGGCATGGTTGGGCTGTGAGTTCATGCTGAATGACACGTGGATTCCTCCCGGTTGGCTATTAATGGAGGAAGCGAAGGAGATTTGGGTTAGTACGCTTGAAAATCACTGTGAAATCGTTTTTGCGATGTTATGGATGGAGGAGTGTGTTGGGAATAAAATGCAGGTAGGGAATACATTTAAGAATGAAATGATAGGAGTCCCCCCTCCCATCGACCACGAGGTTATATATCAGAGATGAGTCTTGCAATTGCGTAAGTTAATTCTCCTGGTGCAAGTGAGGATTGATAAGAAGATGGCAGCGGCGAACTCCAACAGCGGGAATGGTGTCGAGGATCATGGGAACAAAGGCAGTATTGAGGAGATGATTGAGAATTCATCCAGGGAAATCGTGAAGGAAATTCACGACCAAATGACTATCGTGTTGATTCACTTTGTAGGCTTAGAAAAAGATCTGGAACTGGTGCAGAAGAACATGGGACTCTGAACATGGGAATGATAGACTTAAAATCTAAAGTTGATAACATAGAAGTTAAAGTGGAAACAACCACCATTGGCGTGTTAAAGGAATTCTTTGGGGTTAGCAATGCTCCTCTGCATGGCAGTGGTGGAAGATGAGGCTGTGAATTTCGACCTAGTGCCTCCTGCTGAGAATAACTCGAACTCTCGCCTCCTATTGCAGCTCAAGACGTTGAAGAAAATGATTGTCGCGAGTACCTGTATTTCCTTTTTTATGTTATGTCAAACTGTAAACCTCTATGCGGTGTTTTGGGAAGTTTAGTATAAATGATGTACTGGTAGGATATAGAAATTAATATGGTAGCATTAAGGTCTCAGTGGAAAAAACTATGCAATTTTCTGTGTAATATCCCAAATGGGAAAATAACAATAATAACAGTCTAAAAGATATTACGAAGACAACAAAACAAAAACTGATATCAAAACACCCATGAAGCCATAAAATATTGCTGAGCCATTTTATTGATTTGCTAGAAATGAGTACAATGGAGGTGCTGGAATGAAGGCACCTGGGCTTGCTCAAGGAAAGCTAGGGAAGCCCTCTGAATCAATGTTGAAATACCCCACTGATGGTACATTGTATGGCTATAGCTCTGCGCTGCAATTTGTCAGAAATGTTGTTGTTGCTCTCGAAGAAGTGCTACTAGGGCTTGCTACACTACTCAAAAAATTCTACAAATTAATCTTGGCTTCTCCTTAATAAACCTAGAAAAACCCACGAAGGAATTCCGAAAATACTGACCCCTGAAATTCACCCAATAGGGATGGCTACGCTCTCCTACTGGGTATGCTGGCCTCTCTGATCAAAACGCTAAAAGAAGGGCCTCCAACTCTCTGAAAAACTCAACAATAGAAGGGTTGATCCCCTCACAACCTCCCGACTGAAATCTCGTGAAGTTCTCTCCTCCGGATGCAGCCCCTCTCTATGACTGCGTAATCTCCCTGGAAGACTACGCTGCCCCTAGAAGTGACTTCGTAACCCTGAGGATGAAATGGTGTTGCTGCTCTCCAAAACTGATGGTATGGCTCCTCTCCTAAGCGGGAACTCGAAGTCCCTCGAGGACGAGGTTGGGATCTCCGCTCGGAGACACCCTTGTGCTAAACAACACTGCAGACCCAGCTAAACAGCTTGAGCGTGCTCTAGTCTTTACAAACAAAAAATCATAAGATGCAAGAATGAATAAGAAAGGTTGCCTTCCTCTCCTTTTATTCTTGTGAACCCCTAAACTCCCTTAGGCCCACCTATGCTACGCTATCCCTTGCTATGCTGCGTTGCCTCTCCCACACTACTAGTGCGTTGCCTAGCCCCACACTACCACTGCGTTGTCCTAAGTGCCTCCTCTCCTGCGCTATCACTTGGCCTCATGGGCCCCATAGTGTCCCCTCACCCCTTTATTTCCGCCCAACTTAGGACTTGCCGAAATTTATCAAAAGTAATATCCCAATTAGTTGACTGCTAATTTGGGGATATTATAGTCATCCCCGCCAAAAATTGCTTGTCCTCGAGCAATGCTTGAACAAGCCTCTTCTCTGGCTGACACTCCCCACTGTCACTGCAAAATGTACCTAGGTCCCAAATGCGCCACTGAATCTTCCCTGTCCTCTGCATCGCCCTAATATGAAGGGATCTCTCAATGCCAGGATCCCAAGCCGTCCTTTCCAACATGAAGCTCCTCCTGCTCCACTCACCATCCTGCCATGCTAATGAAGTCCCCTAGTCCAGCAGTGACTCGTTAAAGCCCAATGGAAGATCTACATGATCTCCCCATGCAGTATACAGTGCACCCTTAGAGGTTATCGAGCTGTGTAGAGTTGTAATGCTCGGGTCCCCTACTAATCTCGTAGAGGTGCCACCATGTTGTCGTTGTGCCACTCTAACTATGAGATACCCCCCATCATGCGCAGACTGTATCCCTCTCTCTTGGGGCCTTGTGGCGAAAAATTTGTGAAGGCAAAGCTCATCCTGCCTGGGCATCTCCATGACGTTGATATCTACCCCTCCACTGTTGATCGTGACCCTGAGCAACAACATAATAAGTCTGCCTCGCCATGCAATGGAGATCTTAGTGCTCTCTCTCGTGTCAAAACCAAGGTGGATTGGATCACCGTCTACTCTGTCCTTGCTCATCACAAAGGGGAGTGATCCACCTGGCCAACAGACCCCTGGATCCCCCAACCATACGAGGAGCTCACAACTCCCACTCCTCGCGGGATAGCCGTCGCGTAGCGCTGCTACCTGCTAGAACCCATCTGGTCCTCATCTCTGGCCCTTGTATGTATCCCCTGGTTGGACCCCAAGTATCAGGAGTTTGTCCTATGCATGCGTACCTTCCTTGCTCCTGCCAAACCACGTCGTGATACCCGCTATCCCAACTCCTGCTGATACACCTGGATACTGCTCGGAGTCTGGGTACCCTCCTATAGACGAAATATATCATCCACTGTCTCTCAAATGTGAGCCCATGGGTGGAACATATGCTACCTTAGCAATCAACCATGCCGTCCCTAAGCCTGAATTTGTCGACTCGTGCACCTACCAAGTGTCTCAATTGGAGAGTCTCCTCCCAGCTCATGACACGCAGTACCTCATCCAACGGTCTAGGGTGAGCTCCCATGCCTTGCTGCCTGAATGGAGAGTGTCAAGGGGTACCAACCAAACACTCTGCGACCATAAGCAACACTAGAGGATGATGGGGAGGTATGTCCCAAAGGGTGTGACCAAGAGTCTACCTGAATGCTCAAGAGTAATCCTCTAGATGACACTCTCTCTGCCTTGGATCTACTGATAACACGCTCGTAGCCTTGTCTCCGCTAAACGTGGCATCTCTGCATGCTCAACAAGATCCTCATCGATCCTAGGTGAGCAGCATCCCATGGTACACAATGTTCCACCAAGACTCTGGTGCGGGGAGATGCGGGTGCGGGGACGTGTAGGAGTACCCTGAAATTTTAGGGAATTTTCGAGGGTGCGAGGAGTCGTCGGGGTATATAATTTTTAATTATATATATATAATTCAAGTTCATATTCATTGTTAAATAATAGTAAATAGTAATAATGAATACCAATACATTGAAAACTGACATTTGATCTACACATGATAAAATTTAAATTCATAATGAATAATGACATACATTGATCCATCCTCATCATTCATTTTGATACATACATATTACATCATTCATATGACATACTCAGTATTCTAATTTCTAAATTCTAATATTCATCCATAATCAATGATCATTCAATAAATAAATTCAGTAATGAAATCTCAAAATACATTGATCCATGATTCCATATCATTCATCATTCATCATTCTACAATCTACAATGTACATTGATTTAAAAATTAAAAATTAATTTCATCATTCATCATTCTAGAATTGAAATTGAAAGCAAAATGAAAACAATGAACATACTGAAGTCTAAAAGTCTAGAAGTAGATATCATAGTAGATAAGTTTCAAACTCAAAAATAGTTAAGACTCAAGACTCAAGACTCAAGAATCAGTCTGAGGTCATCAACTGAAAAGTAAAAATGGATAATGAGCACTGAAAATAAAATCAACATCAAGGACTCAATCTCAATGATTGGTCCTCGACATCCATCTACTGCATGAACTCATCAGGACCATCAATGGGAATGTCAGTATCTGAGTCAGAGTCACTCTCTTGAGTAACCAACGAAACTCCAACCAAACCATGTTGCAGCTCATCTGGTCACTATCCTCTGGATCCACACCCCATCGTGTTGCCGGTCCCTTCCGATACTCTAGTGTCTTCCTATGTGCAAGACGTAGAGAACTGTGCACTGCAACTAGCTTCTCTACTCTCCTAGAGGAAAGTCTATTCCTCTTGATAGAGTGGATGAAGCTATATCTGGACCAATTCCTCTCTGCTGCAGAGGAACTAGCAATCTGAGACAATAACCGAATAGCAAGTTGTTGGATATCTGGAGCATCATCCCCATATATGGTCCACCAACCAATGGGGTCAATCTGGCCTAAATCATTGCGATCTATCATCTTCCCTTGCATCATGCTTGTTGAAGGGACCATTGAGACTTGCAAATTGCATCCATTGTCTCCTAATTGTTTTCCCTTCTTCTGAACTATACATCTTTGTAATGGCAGCTTGAAATCCCTTTTTGACCTCAGGATCTTCAATGGGAAGAATTCTACCAGTCCTTGGCACATACAATTTTGGGTTGAGAGCATATGCTGCCATGTGCAAAGGTGTACTCATTTGATCCCACCTACGCTGAATAATGGGTCGAATCTAGGTCATATAAAACTCTAAGGAAGGGTCTTTCTCACGAATGGCCACCCTTACTTGATCCAACATACTATCAAAAGTCTCATAGATTTCTCCAAGAGTAGGAGAATCTGTGTTAGTGTAGCGAATGACCTCAACTACAGGACATAAGAGTGACACCAAATAACCACAATCTATCCACCAATCATTATCCAATATTTGAATCTTGATTTTCTTCCCTTCCTCTGTCTGGGATTCTGCCCATTTGTTCCAATCTGGAGTCAAAACCATGGCCTGCAATGCTGACTGCACCTCCAACATCCTCTCTAATAAAAGAAAATAACTAGCATATCTGGTATTAGTAGGCTTGAGGAATTCCTTCCTTGCATGAGACCTGTACATGGCTAAAGAGGTGTGGTGATTGCAAATAAACATTTGCACATTTCTTGCAGTTGTCACCAAGTTAGATACCCACTCAATTTTGCTAATGTCTTTCAATGCATTATTGAGCGCACGCACACAACAAGGGGTCCAAAAAATATGCTTGTATTTACTTTGAATCATTAATTCTGTTGATCTACACACTGTTGTTGCATCTGTCACAACCTGTACCACATTTGTAGAGCCAACCTCCACTATAGCATCACGAAGAAGCTCAAATTGGAACGTTGCATCTTTGTGCTTTCCAGAACAATCAATAGCTCTAAAAAAGAAAGGCCCCTCTTGGCAAGTAACTATGATGTTGATAAGTGGACGTTTGGCAATGTCTGTCCACCCATCCATAACAATAGAACAACCTTCCCTCACCCATGTCTGCCTCAATTTTTCCTTTTTCACATTAATATTGACCACTTGCCTTTCTAATATCACTGTCCTCAACTTATGTTCACCTGGGGGCACAAATGAGGGTCCTGCTGCTGCAATTTCTTTGACCATCTCCTTGTAGTAAGGAGAACGACTAACATGGAAAGGAATGCCATTGGCAAAAAGAAATTTGCCATTGGCATCATCTGTATCATCACGATTCAACTTACCATATATACCTGCAAGAGTTGGTCCCACTGCACAAGAACGGGAACCCTTAGTCCCAACAGGAGATGGTGGAGGCATATTTTTCCTATCTTTTAAATTGCTTTTGGAGCTTGTGGCTTCATCAATATTTTGATGAGCTTCGGCCATGAATTTTCTACTTGCAAAGGTGCCCTTTGCATCTGCTACCATTTGCATCCTCAAGAGCTCTGATTTTTGCAATATGGTTAATTTTGTGCATATGTTAACCCCTTTGCCACCTACACCTAAAAGATGCATCTTGATCCGACTATAACTGCCAACCCAAGAATGACCACAAACATTGCATTTCCAACGGCGTGTCCTACCTCTTTGTTTCCCTGGTTTTGGTTGGGTTGAAGAGTCAGCCATTTTGCTAGCATATAACAAAAGAGGTTTGCTTGGATTAAATGTCCCATTTGCATATTCTGCCAATTCCCTTGATGGGGTTGCAGGTGATGGGGTTGTGGGCGAATCAATAGCTGGACTACTGCCATGGTGATGGGTTTCATTAATTGCAGATCCAAATGGACTTTCTGTTTGAGGACTGTATTCATTATCACTGTCAGTGTCACTATGGCTACTCATGATGTCATGATCAGTCATTTTACAGTTGTTGCTTGCTGTGTTTTAATTTATTTTGCAATTTTTTAAAATTTTTCTGCCCTGCATGAAAGGTTTTATAAAAAAATCAAATTTTAAAAATTTTAATTTAATGGAAAATTTCAAAATACACATTCTGATTTTAAAATTTAAATGTAGTCTTAAACTATTGATAAATCATAAGTGTCAATTCTCAAATGATAAAAGTTAAAACATGAAAATAGTAAAATACCTGGCGGAGGGATGGCGGACAGCAGGTGGGCGGAGAGCAGAGGGCAGTTGCGGCTGTCTGCGACTACAACTGCTCTAACAACAGTGGAGGCAGAGGGATGGCGGACGGCACGCGGAGGGCGGACGACGGCTGCGGCTGTCTGCGGCTGCCTACGGTTGCAGCCTGCAACTTCTCTAACGGCAGCGGAGGGATGTCTGCGGCTGTGGCTGCAACAGAACAGTCGTGGCTGCAGCTGCTCTAACAGCGGAGGGCGGAGGGAAGCCGACTATTCTCTGCGGGCACGACGACGAGCATGGTCGGGCATGACGCTGGTCGATGGGTGAACAATGGGGCGAAAATGGGACGTTGGTCGATAGTTTAAGTTTTAAGTTTTAATTTTTTAGTTTTTAGGTTTGACTTTGTTTTATTTTTTTTAATACACATAATTTCATTTTTTTTAATACTAAGCTTTATTAGACAAAGTCGGGGGTGCGCGACTCCCCTCAAAAGGGGACGCCCAAAAGCACCATTTTTTAGGGGGGACACCCAGGAGCACTTTTTTTGGGGAGTCGCAACTCCCACATAGGGGAAACGCACCCCCTTGCGTCTCCCTGAGACTCCCCAAAAAGGGTGCGTAGGGAAACACACCCCCAAGAGACTCCACGTCCCGGGTGCGAGGGGTGCGTGCACCCGACCCTAGGGGATGCGACCCTGTAGAGCACTGATGGTACACGTATTGCCCCTGTCTATATGTCTCTTTGGAGGCAACGCTTCAAGATCCCACTGCTCTGCATCATGTGTCACTGCATACCACCGAGTATCACTGCAATCCTCGACCTACCACTATATGCCGCAACATGCCCTTGTACACTAGTGGATACCCCTTGTAACAACTATATTGTCCTGTACCGTCATGTGTCCATCTTGCGTCGTCGCACTTGTCACTCCCTGCATGCACTCAATGCAATGGAAAACACTCCTACTCCACAATGCAGTCTAACATACTACAATACAGCCCCATGCATCCCCATGCCCATCTACAGACCACTGCCCAATGATGAATGCTCCTACACATCCCATGGTGTGATGGCCTAAAGTTGTATCCATATGCGTCGACCCATGCTCGATCGGTACCATCACCTCCACTGCTGCATCACCATACTCTCCAATGAATGGATCTCCCTTCCAATTCCTCTGTGAGGGACCCAAGAAGTGAATCTCCCTATGTACCGTAGCGATGCCAATCTTTCCCTTCTCCTCCGTGTCCTCTATGGCTCACACAAATGCGAAGAATCCCCAGCTCCATACAAGGCACTGTCTGGTGGGCTATCAATGTCCTGCCAAAGAACATTGATCATCCTGTGATCCTGTGTACAATCCTCATACCAAGAAAACTCAAGAAGTTCGTACCTAAACTAGTTGGACACTAGTGCTGGCTGAAACTCCCCTAGTGAATGTGTACACTCAATTGTACCCTCCAGGTTGTAGTCAACTAGCATACTTGGGAAGTGATAGGTAGTCCCGCCCGGATCCCAATGCCAGTAGGGGCTTCCAATAACCCCAGTGCCTGGAAGCTCCTGCTGAGCTACACCTCGATGCATCACCATCTCCATAACCCACTCCACCGAGTACCAACTCAGAATCTCTCGCCATCCAACCCCAAGAGAAGGATCGAATGCGTGAACTCCTGCACCTAGAGCAACCCTGACATGCAGATATTGCACCCTGTGCAACTTAGGTCGTCTCATCCCGCTATCCAAATCAACACATGAGATCTGACTAGGTAGCTCTGTCTCTTTCTCTCTAATGGCCAAAGGTGACCCAACTGTGCTACTAGCCCCATCTATGTATGCCTGAAGGGGGCTGCTCCGATGCTCCAATGTGCCCTCTAGCTGTACCATAAGTTGCTCCGGCTGAATCATCACAAGTGACTCATCATCCTTAACATCTCCCATAGAGTCCCCTGATACCACATGCACACTAGAATATGAAACTGACCTACTGTCATCAACTCTGCATGACTCCTCATGCTCCCCAGAAGCACTCTCATATGACCCCATGTACTCATCCAAGGAAAATTTCTCATCCTAACATCCAAAAGGAATGTCCTGCTCTACCTCTGTATCTCTTAGTGCCTCATCAAAGGTGGATATATCTCCTAGCACCTCACTAAAACGAAAAACTTGGACACGACTCCGGTCATCACCTCAATGGATGGCTCTACTGGTGTAGGCTCTACTCTCTCCACTAAGACGTCAACCGACACAGTCAAGGTCTCCAACAAGGGTGAGTCCTATGTCACACTAGGTGTATCCACGAGCTCCCCACAATCTTGTGTGCCCTCATCCTCCAAGTGCGAGGTAGCCATTTTGATGGCTTCCCCTCCGTTATTCGGTCACGCTGAAAAGTGGTATCCAACTTTTCCACCCAATCCCGAGCCATGCAATCAGTGGATCCATCATTAGTGGGAAAAGGTGTCCTCCCAATGGTACGCTACAACTCTGAACTCTACGTGCTAGACCCCCCACTGTTCCTTCCTTCTTCATCCTGCTTGAGCTGGCAGTAATCTCTGAAGGACAAAGCCGCTCTAAAGTTTCCCCCCATGGACTGCTATGATCATGCTGCCTACCTTGCTCACTCGATACTGGAGGTAAGAATGTACGCATCGTGATCCTGGTTGGCCTACTGAGGCTGGCGGGTGAGTGGCTGGTAAAGGGTAGTCACACTGTTGTGAGACCCCCGAAGTCTCCCCAACTAGGGATTCATGATGGATGCTCTCATTCCTATTCTATTGCTTAAGTCTTTCCAACATTCCCCTCTGTCTATTGGCTAAAT
Source organism: Pinus albicaulis (assembly GCA_034641835.2). Lineage (NCBI taxonomy): Eukaryota > Viridiplantae > Streptophyta > Pinopsida > Pinales > Pinaceae > Pinus > Pinus albicaulis. The sequence continues at coordinate 1,291,084,765 of CM076581.1, read as the reverse complement.
CATTTAGGCCCTTAAAAATGTTACCAGATGTTGCTTCCCCTTTTCTCCTTGACTCCCCCATATTTGCCACCTCTACTACCTTTGGTGGGTAAGGTTTTGCCTACCCTCCTTGTTCATAGAAAAATATCCCCACGACTGAGCCAAGAACTGAGCTTTGATACCACCGTAATATCCCAAAAGAGAAAATAACAATAATAACAAGCTAAAAGATATTATGGAGACAACAAAACAAGAACTGATATCAAAACACCCATGGAGCCATAAAATACTGTTGAGCCATTTTATTAATTTGCTATAAATGAGTACAATGGAGGTGCTAGAATGAAGGCACCTAGGCTTGCTCAAGGCAAGCTAGAGAAGCCCTCTGAATCAATGCTGAAATCCCCCATTGATGGTATATTGTATGGCTATAGCTTTGCACTGCAATCTGCTAGAAATGCTACTGCTGCTCTTGAAGAAATGCTGCTAGGGCTTGCTACACTGCGCAGAAAGTTCTAGCAAATTAATCTTGGCTTCTCCTCAATAAACCCAGAAAAAATTGCAAAGGAATTCCGGAAAGGCTAACATCGGAAACTCATGCTCTAGTGATGGCTACGCTCTCCCGCTGGGTACGCTAGCCTCTCTGATGAAAACACTGAAAGAAAGGCCTCCAACTCTCTGAAAAACTCAGCTATAGAAGGGTTGATCCCCTCACAATCTCCCGACTGAAATCTCGTGAAGTTCTCTCCTCCAAATGCTATCCCTCTCTATGACTATGTAATCTCCCTGGAAGTGACTGCGTAATCCTGAGGCTGAAATGGTATTGCTGCTCTCCAACACTGATGGTATGGCTCCTCTCCTGAGCGGGCACTCGAAGTCCCCCAAAGACGAGGTTGGGGTCTCCGCTCGAAGACACCCTTGTGCTAAACAACACTGCAAACCTAGCTAAACATCTTGAGCGTGCTCTAGTCTTGACAGACAAAAAATCATAAGATGCAAGAATGAATGAGAAAGGTTGTCTGCCTCTCCTTGTATGCTTGTGAACCCCTAAACTCCCTTGGGCCCACCTATGCTGCGTTGTCCCTCTGTGCCACGCTGTCCCTTGCTACGCTGCACTGCCTCTCCCACGCTGCCACTGCGCTACCTGGCCCCACACTGCCACTGCGTTGTCCTAAGTGCCTCCTCTCCTACACTGTCACTTGGCCTCATGGGCTCCACATCATCTTTTAGTTTTAATTAATCTGGCCAATGACTTTAGGAAAGTGCTTTTATTCTAATGTTTTATTCATGGGTCCCCTCACCCCTTTATTTCCGCCCAACATTAAGATTTGCCGAAATTAATCAAAACTAATATCCCAATTAGCTGACAGCTAATTTGGGGATATTACATTCTGAGACAACTATTCATGTGTGTATGGGACCTGGCCCATTTCCAGATTTTTATATCAAATACCGTTAGTCGTCTCTATTAGAAAAAAAAAGTAAGTACAAAAATGAGTGCCTCATCCATTATCACTCTACTATTTTCATAATGTGCAGTAGGTTTAACTACATGTCCTCAAATGGATCTACATTTACTTCTTCATATTGCAACTCTACATCATGAATAGATGATGGGGGTCTTGGAATGTAGGAAGTTGCATCAGTAGATTGGACTAGTGGTGGAACAATATCGTCAAGTAGGTTGAGGTGAGTCATGGCATTTACTGTCAAATTCAAGTTAGAGATCTCAGGCTCCACATCCCACATCTTGCTTGGACCTTTTTTATACTTTGGTTCAACATGTGATAAAAGATGGAGGTTGGAATGAACATACACCAGATCCTCAACCTTTGTCGCTTCCCAACTTGTTTCAATTCACTGAATGGATGAAGCCATATGTACTCCAATTCCTCTCAACGCCTGAGGAACTAGGAACTTGTGATAACGACCTGGTGGCTAGAGTCGAGGGATGAATGCTATCCCCACCATGAAAGCCCAACCAAGTAATAGGATCAAGATGCCCTCAATCATCCATAGCTACTGGATCTGAAAAGCTACCAATAGATTGTACAAATCCTCCAAATTCTTGACATATTTCCATTGCAACTCCCACATCTCTATAAATTTTCCTCGAAGTTGTCTTGTATCCTTATACCACTTCAGAACTTGTTTGGCGTTGTTCTACCAGGTAAAGACAAAATTTTGAAATGATAATACTTGGGGTGCATTTCATAGGCCAAAATGTGTAATGGTGTGGTTATTTTGTTCCGCCTTTCCATAACTATGTCCTTCACTTCATTTTAAAATGTTTCTAAAAGGTCATTTTCACTTGCCTTGATAATTTCCCTTATCCTCTCCAACATATTATCAATGTTTTCATAAACTTCCCCTAAGCAAGGTGTATATGTGTCAAATGTCCTGATCAAGGTCAAGATTGGTTCAGAAAAGCGTAGAAAGTATTGGACCTTGTCCCATCATGCATCATCAAGAATGATCGACTTGATTTTTTTCCCTCTATCAAAAGTGGGTCATCCACGATTCCCAAGGAGGGTTAATGACCATTGCTTGTAATGCTTGTCTTGTTGAGAAATTAGGGCTTTTATTAAAATTTATCTTTCATGATAATTACTTGTGATTTCGTTATGCTTCTTTCACTTAGAGCTTATATCTTTGTTAGATTATTACATTTTTCATCAAGTCAATTATCAAATGCACAAGAGACACAAAATTTAGGCTAGCAAACCAGGGCCAAAACCTTTCCCTCTTGAAGAGGAAAACCCAACAGTGATTCTTCTTAGAGATCTTCAATTGACAAGTACCATAACCATGACATAGACCCTCGACACTAGTATGCCTCCAAGACCCTTGTCACTGCTTTTCCTGGCTTCTTATGATGACCTTCCTTTTCTGCACTGAACTGCACCAACCCTAGGGAAGCTTGGTCCCTAGCCTTCTATTCTTTCTTCCTTGATCTGGCCTCGATCACTTAGACACTTCTCCTTGACCTACCTTTCTTTGTCCTAAATGCCCAAGACAAAAATCTCCTTTTCTACAGTAGCTCTCCTCTTCGCTGTATAGATATCCTTGGTTCCTTTCCAAATAGGATGACCCAAGACCAAGGTTGTATAGTGTTTCCTACGCACTGATAGCATCCTTCTCACCCACTGTATAGCAGACCTTCTCCTTCACTGTAGCAACCCTTGATGGAATAGGAAATATCCTCAATTCATAGGCTAGCACTGCCTCTCCTATGAATTGATAACAATTTCCTTTCCACACTGCAATTCTGACTTATATCACAGACTTAGACTCAAAACAGAGAGCAATAATTCTTCGTTGTACTACCTCTTCTCTTCATTGGAATATCTCCTCTCTTATGCACCAATATGCAAAGCTTATCTTCCTCATTGTCCTTCCATAGATGCCTTTCGAAATAACACAGATCCAAACTATTCTTGCTATCCGAAATCTCAGAGATATCTGAGTTATTCTATCTGTTTTTTATGCGAAGTCCACATGGGTATATATAGTGGTTTGTCACTGAGAATGAGCCGACATGACCTATAAATAGTTGTGTCTCACTTTGAGCCGACTTGAGTTTGTGCATTCTTTTGCTTTGAGGCTGACTTCAAGGAGATAGTGACAAGGTATTGGAGCATACGATTACATCAATAATTTGCCATTTACACGAGTGTAACATGATTTCATAAACATGACTCTTAATTATATTTATGACAAGATGACAAACCCCTAAAGACATCAAGAAGAAGTCTTTGACCTATAATAAAAACTCCTTGCTCGTGAAACCCATGAGGCAAGCATTACAAAATACATTTTATTATCTTTGTCTTCTTCATTACCTTACAAGCCTCCTTCGATATGGGACCTTACTTGATGCAACTGCAACTGCAACTGTAAGAATTTCATATTGAAAATTTCACAGTTAGTCCTTGACTCAAGTCCAATAAAACCTCCTATGAGGCCTTCAAGTTTTAGGAAGGGCACTACTAGCGAAACACTGATTGATGTAGTGTGCCCATGATAATTCATAATTACCACTTTCCATCTCTCCCTAATATCCATCTCCATTCTTCGAGCCAGTGGTCAATGGTCATTGAGGTTGGCACCCTTCATCAACATCTGTGACTCTAAGCGAGGAAACGTGACCTGGAGGTTGATGCAACTAAAAGAAAGGTAAAAGCATACAAAAACCACAATAACAGAAAAATGTAAAATGCAAAAGATGGTTGGGAAATTTACCTCTTAGGGCAAAGTTTACTAGCCCTACCCAAGTATGTAGATATATGAGTGCCAAATCCCAAAGAGTTAATGACAAGTTGAACCCAAAGAATAGAGGTGGAATATGGGCTTGTAATGTGTGATGGAAAGAGACAATTATGAAATAGGGGAAGATGGAACTACGTTATCTCAATCACAGATTCCCAAGTAATACCCCTCCTATACCCATTGGGCCATTATGGGATGTCCCACTAGACTAGGATCAAAGATTAACCTCCCATTTAAGGTGAGAGAACAAGACCATGGTCAAAGTCCATCAAGATCACCCCATAGTCTATACTAAATGCCCAAGAACAAACAAGTGTAAGCACCCAACTGCAAAATGACCAAAGTACCTTTTGAGTGGAAGCCCACCTTCGTCCATGTGCATATACCAGATGGGTGAGAAGCAAGTGATTGATGCAAGTAGCGGAGATATATGCCATATCATCATCTAGTGGTAGCTGTCAGGGGCTGCTGGCTATCTGGCTGACCAACTGGCTGTCATGAATATGAGAAAAAGTTTTCTCCTATGGGTTTACCCATTTAAGTGGGTAACCTTGATTGTGTCTTGCCTTAGAAACCCGAAGTCTTATTAGGTAAGCCTCCTTTGTGCTGGACTTTCCCTTCAGTAAAACAGGGAAGTTGCTGCCTAGGTGATAGTGGCAACACTACTAGTGTTCACCTAGTCTTAGCACTTTGTTAGGGCTTTGCACTAAGGTGCTAAAATTTTGTGATAATAGTGACCATAGACACCCTAATGTGAAGGGACTCATTGGTAAGAGACGCTATACACACTATCGCTATACACACTATCCCCCTACCACACCCCCACTGGTAACTTACTATGCTTGGCAGTGGTCGAACTGGACTAGCATGAGCCTCAATGACAAATACAATATCTAATGAACTAAGAGAATGATAAATCATGCACAACGATGGCTAAAATGCTCCATCGTTGTTCCAACAACCCACTGAAATATTGGAGAGCTGTAAAATTTTGGAAACACGAACAGATATTTATTATAAGCCATAGGAATGTGTTTAGAAGATGCAATATCAACCTAAGAAAACAATTCTAAGCAGAATCTTGTATACATAAAACAATGTGACATAAGGCCAAAACTATAACATTTGAACTCAATTCTTGACAATTTCCTAATTCTGAATTTACTATAGTACATGATGGAAAAAGAAAATTCCTAGAAAACCATGGTTTAAAGTAAAATAACAGCAGCTTAAAGTAATTCACAAAATTTTGCATTGCAATCTATAAGAAATTGTCAAGCTTGTTACATCTGAATTTGAAAGCAAAACAAATCTGCCTTGAATCCCAAGCAAGGCCATCAAAATTAGAACGAATAAACATTCTGTAAGATGGACATCACAAATCACAATATATTATGTTGTGACATGGAGTATCATCATGAACAAAAACTTGAAAGCACAATGATAATAATGCCACAATAGCATGCACAATATGGCTGCTTATGTTTTTAGCAAATGTTTGATCAGAATTCCTGAAATTATGCCACAACTTTAACACGAAATGACCAAGAAGAACAAAGCATTTAAAACATAATCAATCTTTTACACATTGTACCTGTTGAGCCTTCGAGTGAAGATGTGCAGCATTCTCATATTGTCCTTCATTAAAGGCATAAAGGTTGAAATCTTGAGCAGAAGCCTTTGCTTCCCAAAGACGAAGACTGATGGTATTCTTTGTCCCATAGCCAGGGATGGGAACATCATATGCTAGTGCTTGAATTTGCTCTGCATCAACCAATTTGCGCCTGTACATCCAACATCAAAATACAAAGCTAATGCTTATGACACTCATGTTCAAAATATTAAAACTATGACAAAGCTTCAAAATCACTTTATTGTAGCTGAGCATCCAATACCAGACTGTGACACTGTTATTGTTATGAAATTGGCTCTGTGTCGTACACGAAATAGAATGGAAGATAAGAACAACAAGAATTTCATTAACAGTAAAGTCATCGATTACACTGATATCAGTTATCTTTTATTTAGCTAATAGGCAGTTGCATAACATAACTGCATAATCGAACTGCCTTCTCTTAGTGACATCTATTAAAATAATGCCTATCATAATTAAATATTAAGGCCATGTATAATGTCCCTTTCTTACATTTTATTACATTAAAATTTAATTCATATCGGAGCTTCATTCTCTAATACACACCCCTCTCAGTGCTACAATTCTAACTATTTAAGCTTGATTGACGACAACAACAACAAAATATAAAAGAATATTTTTTCTTTATGCAGCATCTCTCACCTACAACTCTGGAATCTTGTAAGTACTCGTCATGCGTTTCAACACCGTTGTAACAATAGAACTCCAAAATTACCAAAATTTCTAAATTCCTAAGTTCCTTGTGATACCCTAACTTGGCTCACCAATAAATTATACAAAAGACATGGAATATAATAAAGGAATCCATTTAAGAGTAATAATATATTATATAATTTATGATAGAATTGATATGATGAATTACAAATAAAAGCCTATATAAATACCTAAGCAAGAGTGCCCTTTCATGAAGAGTCATGTCGCTTAGAAAAGTCATATCCTTTCATTATTACTAATTATCACTTACTGATTATTATTTTAAAATATTTATAGTTTTATATCCATTACATTACTTCTCCCTTAAGAAATGCTTTGTCCTCAAAGCATATTTATGGAAAGGCTTGATATTTTTTTCTTTGACTTGTAATGTCTTCGCATCTTTCCCAATTCTTGGAGCTATATCTTCGATGATACAACACAATATGAATCTCTGAATTCTGAGCAAATTTGTCGAATTGAAAATTAATCGAACCATCCTGTTACCCACCAAAGTGGGTGACCCCTAGGAGAAATTTTTCTCCTTCATCTCTTCCAACCAGCAACCAACAACCCCTAAGAACCACTTTATAGCCAATGTAGCGTGGCATTCATATCTCCGCCATCTGCATTAGTTGTATGTTTCCTCGCCCATTTGTGAAGAGCACATTTTGGAAGGTGGGCCTTAGATCAAAAGGTACTTTATTCATTATGCAATTGGATGCTTATGCTTGTTTTCATTTGCGCATTTTGGCATGGATTATGGGGTGACTTGGAAGAAAGAAGGGTCTTGGTCGTAGTCTTGTTCCCTCACCTTAAGTGGGGGGTTAATTTTCTATCCTAGTCTAGTGGGATTGCCCCTAATGGCCCATGGCTTTAGGAAAGGGCATTACCTGGGAAGCCATGACTGGATAGAGTGGTCCATCTATCCTTATTCCATACTTACTACTTTCCATCTTAAATTATGAACCCCTACTCCACCTGCCTTCTTCGAGTCAACTGACCACTAGTTCATTGGGATTGGCATACACACATTCTCATACCTTAAAGTAAGGCCCATAAATGCAGCCTGGGAGGTTGATGCAGCTAAAAGAAAAAGAAAGAGCATATGATAGCCACAGGATAAAAAAAAGAATATCAAAATGCAAATGATGGTTAGGACTTATAAATTACCACATGGGCTAAAGCCAAGCATGACCTCCACCTCTATCACATGACCATCGCTCGAATCCTGGGCCAATGTTTCCCTATCTCATAGAAGACAAGGAACCCTTGAATGTCCCAACCCTTGATGAGTGATGAATTGACCCATCCTAAAGTGGGTAATTACTGCCATACATCATACAAAGCAAGTTTTCATTCCTTGAGCTACGAGCAGTTATACAAGGAAAAATCAAGAAAAAGTAAAAGGAAATAAAGAGGGGTGAAAAAAAACAAGGCCGAGGTAACTCATGCATCCACGATTGATCCCTCCCCACATCTATATACCCAAGATCAAATCATAGTTGTTCCCTTTAACCATGGCACTTGGCCATAGGATTCTTTCCCCACTCCATTCCATCATTATTCACATGGCACCTATCAATTGACGGGTGGACTAACGACATGTCACTTTCTTTTTGGGTTTGGGAACACCTAATAGGGTCGTCTATTAGCCACTCCTACATAAGGAGATAACCCCATTGCATGACTAAGGCCCCAATTTTGGAAGAGAAGCCACATATGAAGTGTTATTATGCCCATTTCTTTCAAGCTTGATTCACTTAGATGCACTAATGATAAATGTACCTGATGATGAAAGTTGCAACATTGGATATTATATGTAATTGGCATGTATTGGAAATACTGAGAGGGGGGTGAATCAATGTTTCCTTTAATTTTCACAATTGGTTAGCTTTTCTTAAATATTCATAGAAATAAACAATAATGGAACAAGATCATATCACAAGAATTAGTACACAAGATATAATGTACCTGGTTATGTATAGTTTACATACAAATTTACCAGTTGAACTGGAAGGAAGTACAAGACTCCACAAGGATTTTACCAGCAAGGCTGGAAGGAAGAAAATGCTCCCTGAATGAGTTTGGGCTTTGTATCAGTGACAATGACCCAACTACAATCTACTCCTCATCAAGTTGCGGCCTCTATTGTTGCCCTTCACTACCACTGTTGTGCACTAATACCACTGTTGTCCACAGCTACTACTTGCTGCTGCTACCACTATTGTTGTCCACCGCCAGTATTGTCTATTGTTGCCTCTGCTACTACTGCCATTGTTGCACTACTACCCACTACTCTCGCTATTGTGACTATTGCACTACGACCCATTGTTGCTATTATCTACTGTTGCCTCTACTACACTTTGACTTAGTCAATTGGCCTCACAATGCTCTGCTCAAGGTAAGCACATATTCAATCACACTGTCATCTGTCACATATCAAGGTCAATCACATGGTCATAAATGTCATCAAGGGTACCGTAGATGTTAGCGTCACTGTTGTCACTCCGTAATTTTGAGGTTGAAGCAAAACTTCAGAGGCAACATCAAAACTGCTTCGGGCCTAGGATCTAGCCCTTCTCGACCCAGAGAGGGATCTCTCTGTTAGATATAGCTTTGTTTGATTGGGCATTTTAGGCTAGCTATTAGTGCAAAGGGGTTTGTTTGAAGATTTCTGGTTGAGACAGCAAAAGAGGGCCACTGGGCTATGGACTCAAACAGGTGTAAACAAATTCAAATGGATGAATAACCGAAATCATGTGAGACTAGGCAAGCTAGCCAAGTCAATGGATCTTTACAGCTTGTGAAATGGAAAGGAGGAGGAGATTAAGCTTCAATGTGAATGCAGAGCAAACCGTCTCTGAATTCTGCATTCAAATCTCAAAGGAAAACATAAAGTATTGTTTCGAGACTAAGCAGGGTACCCCATGGTAAATCCTACACAAAAATTTCCCATCCGCAGTGAAGAAAGAAAACAGTATGTGAAACTATAGATGACAGATTACAGGAAAAGAAACACTTCACCACAAATCATAACACAATAATCTGGAAACAATAGTGTCCTTTCATTCATCCAAAAAAAGAGTGTTTACAACCAGATGAGCCTATTACAATGGTTTTCCCCTTCCGGGCCCTCTTTGATACTGCTAATGCATACAGTATTTATCTAAAATCTAAGTCACTTACTCCGTCTTTTTTAATGATAGTCATTAAATTACATTCAACCTAAACTTTGACAAGTGGAACCATGCAGACGGTAATAAGATAAGTCTGGCCGTAACAGTGGCCTTAGCAATACGTTATTAATTGTAGAGTGATCATAGTCTGGCTAGTGTGATGCCGAAGAGGCAGCAAATAAAATATTACTGACATCTCGCCCTGCTTCTTTAGAAAACGGTTTCTGGATAACCAAATCTGGTGCTGCGCTGGCTGATTTAGCAGGTCGGATGGCTGTGTTGGTTGCGTTTACTGCCTTTTTCTGTTCTTGCTGTTATAACATAATAATTTTGTACAAACGCCTTTGCCCGACTCGACCTTTTCTGTCTATCTCCATACTACTGCGACGTTCAGCATTACTTTGCCTTTTGCTCCTTGTCGGGTCCTCCCCGAATCCTTCTGTCGTGTTAGTTCTTTCTTCAAAAAACAACGCACAAACCTTATACGCCCGAACTTGAAATCTTTACGCCTATGCTTTGACTTCATCACATCCACGTCAATATTGTGCTTCGTAAGGTCTAAAGTTTATCGCACATCGCAAGGTTTGGGATCAGGGAAAAAAGGTAAGTGCTAAAACCTACGAAGTGCGATGGGAAATGATGGAGGGTGATGTGGCAGGCCGCTGGACGGAGATGGGGACATTAATACCACACATCGAAAAGTTTAAGGTTTTGTAAAGAGGAGCGGGAGTTAAAGGCTAAACATCGCGAAGAGCGATGTGCGACGAAAAAAGGGGTGATGTGGCAGGACAGGGTCCCACAATATCCCGCATATTGCATTTCGAAGGGTTTTGCAGGAGACAACGATTGTGATATGTATGAAGTTTGGATCTGCGAAACGCCGATAGCGATTAAATGTAAAGGTTTCCACATGTTTGAGTGCGGAAAGTGACATATACGATATCATATATGAAATATATGATATGTATCAAAGGCTGGCTGTGGGGGCGGAGCTGCGGAAAATAACATAAGTGGTAAGTTTTAAGGGATATATGATACGGTTGTTAGTGGGTGAACGGAGCTGCTTATAAAACTTGAATTTTAATAGTTAAAAAAAGGGGTTTGAAAGAAATGAAGCATGGGACTTTAGAAAATGGAAAAATGAAGGGAAAAAGAGGATAAATGAGATGAATGAGGTCAGAGAATGAAGTTTGCTCACAATTACGTTTTTCGGCAACACTTTCCTCCTACTGAACTGAAAAGGAAAATTGATTCCTTTGAAGCTCTTGACAGTCCGGAGTTCCCTTCCTTTTTCTAGATATAAATTATAGCCATGGAATATTATCTTCTATATGAAAGATCTAGGAAATAATCAGTCACCTTGTGATACTGTGAATTACAAGAGTCTAACAGTCACCAAGAGTAATATTATTGTCGTCAACCAAGTTACTATCACTGAAAGGTTACTCTGTCATATCCCTACTCTCGTAAGTGTCACTTTCCAGCATATATAACAGTCATTGTCTCATTGTCTCACTGGCTTACTGTCACTGTCACCCATTGTTGTCATATGCTCAAAACATTATGGTGTATTGTCCAGACATCATTGGCATGCAGCCCCAAAAACACTGCTATACTTCTTTGTTATATGCATACAACATCATTGTCTAATCAAGGTCACAGTTATTAGGTCATTTCCATACCAAGGAGTTACTGTCATACAAGGTTTTACCATATCAAAGATTACAGACTTATCAAGATTCTTTGTCATATATTGAGAACATTGTTACTATCACGTAATATCCCCAAAGGGAAATAACCAGTAATACACAGAAATATGCCAGACAGATATAGAAAATACAATGTTGGAACCAGATCATGGAACAAGTACACATAGAATGCCAGAAAACTAAGCCATTTTATTAATCTGAAAGTACATAGAGAGGAGTACAAGATAATCAGAATGAGTGCACCTATCCTTGCGCTAGGCAAGTGGAGACCCTCTCAGGACCATTAATACTGCATTTGCAACAAGACGACGTCCTATTGCTCTGAAAACTATGGTACTATGAAATTTGAAAGCCAGGAAGAATAGGCGATCTCAAACTCAAGCAACACAGTAAGCCTTTGTCTACGCTAGTGTGAGCTGAATGAAGCACCGATCACCCAAACCTCCAGGATAGATGGATCGACTCTTGAATGCTAAAAGCATTTGTGAGCCCATCTCCACTGCTTCACTCTGGGAATCGTGTCCTACGAGTGGATGCCTCTGATCTTTCAGTCTATTTGGATCTGAAACTCCAACGAATCTGCGTCCTATCCCTCGAACTGCGTCCTCCTAGTCAGATCTGCTGCTAAACCCTTCAGATCTATGCTGGTTCTGACAATATCTCTTCAGATCTGCAGCCTCCAAGGCTGGATCTGATATTATCTCTTCAGATCTAGGCTAGATCTGCCAATATCTCCTGAGATCTGCAATCTCCCAAGCTGGATCTAGTGTTATACCTTCAGATCTGCACCATACAAAACTAGATCTGCAAATATCTGCTCAGATCTACCCTCTCCAAGGCTGGATCTATCAATGTGCCTTCAGATCTGCATCCTCCTCTTCAGAACTGGACAGCGTCCTCACTCCAAGACTGATCTGCGTCCTTCCTCCTCCTGGACAGCGTTTTCTCTGCTCAGATCTGGACTGCGTCCTCCCTGGAACAGCGTCCTCACTCTCCTAGGCTGATCAGCGTCCTCTCTCCTCCTGAAACAGCGTCCTTCCTCCTCTGAACTGCGCAGCCACAAGAGGGCTCCTCCCTCTCCAAATCTGTACCAGAAACTGCTGCTACTTTGCTACTGAAACTGAAAGGTGTACTCAGAACAGAACCTTACTAGGGCAGGCACTCGAAGTCCCCCGAAGCTAAGGGTGAAACCAGAAATAACCTTACCAGGGCAGGCACTCGAAGTCCCCCGAGGCTAAGGGTGAGATCTCCAACCGGAGACACTCGGTTGCACTAAACAGTGCTGCAGACCGACTAAACAACCGGCGTGCTGAAGCAGACAGAAGTCTAGCTCTCAATATCAATATAAAATCATGCATGTCCAAATGAGGTGAGAACCCCTCCTTTTATAATGCCAAACTCCCTCCAAACTTAACTGCGTCCTTACTCTCCTTTGACCTGCGCAGTTTACCTTGGGTCAGCCTGATGCCTCCCCATCATACTCATGTGGACCCCCAAGGCCCCCTCTCTAAGTTATAACGTCAATCTACTAGGAAAAGAACACTTTATTTATAAAGTGAGGTGACTAAAGTGAGGTGACCCTCTTATTTCTCACTTTATTTATTATTTCTAGCTAAAGCGGCAAAATAAAGCAAAAATGAAATATTCCAATTAGCAAGGCTAATTGGGAATATTACAGTCTCCCCCGGCAAAACGTTGCTTGTCCTAGAGCAACTGAAGTGATGGATGCTGTAAAGTCTGCTCGCTCTCCCAAGTGGCATCCTCATCCGTGAGATTCCTCCATCTCTGAAACTCTGATCTTCTGCTATGAGTTGTCTCTCCACAGTGTCAATAACTATTTCAGTACATGCCGACAAGTGCCCCCTCATCATCTGTGTGTGGTCCCGGTGGCCTGTCACGTGCTGGCCCGATGCCTTCTTCAGGCATGATACATGGAAGATGTTATGAAAAGATGTTATGAATCCGGCTGCCTTGGGGCAGTTCCAACTCATATGCAACCTGCCCGATCCTACGTATCACCCTGTACGGTCCATAAAAGCGAGGCTTAAGCTTCTCTGCCCCCTTCTGTTTGAGTGAAGACTGTCGGTATGGCTGTAACCGCAGGTAGGCCAGGTCCCCTACCTCAAAGTGTCTCTCCACCTGACCCTTATCAGCATACAATTTCTGCTGATTCTGTGCTGTGGCTATGTTGTCCTTGAGAGCCCGGAGGATGTCTTGGCTCTCTTGGATCCACAATTTGGCTCGCGGAGCCCTGCTAACACCAAACATCATGTCCACAAAAGATAGGGAATGGTATCCATACAACGCATAGAAAGGTGTCATGCCGATGGACATATGGTGGGTTGTGTTGTAGCAGTACTCGCCCAGATGTAGCCATTTCAGCCATGCTCTCTGCTGCCCATTGACGTAGTTACGCAAGTAGCCCTCCAGCCACTTGTTAACTATCTCCGTCTGCCCGTCCGTCTGGGGATGATAACTAGTGCTCGGTGTCAACTCAGTACCCACTAGTCGAAAGAGCTCCTGCCAAAAACCACCCATAAAACGGCTGTCCCTGTCACTAACAATGGTCTTAGGTAGACCATGCAATCTGAAAACCTCCCGGAAAAATAGCTCTGCCACCTGTGCCGCTGTATAATGCGCCGAAATGGCGAAAAAATGAGCATACTTCGTTAGCCGGTCAACTACTACGAAGATGCAGTCCTTGCCCTGCACTGTGGGCAACCCCGTGATGAAGTCCATCGAAACACTCTCCCACTTCCCCTCTGGAATGGGAAGCGGCTGCAACAACCCCGCAGGATGGCTCATCTCCCCTTTGTTTCGCTGGCAAACCTCGCACTCCCTGACATGCTGGAGTACGTCCTCCTTGAGGCCCTTCCATGCAAATCTCTCCCGGATGGCCCTGTACATCTTGGTGAACCCCTGATGGCCCGCCAATGGTGAATCATGAGAAGCCTGGAGTATCTTCTCCTTGAGCTGAGACCCCTCAGTCAGGAAGATCCTATCCCTGTAATAGATGACCTCATCGGCTACCCTGTATCTGCTATCTGCTACCTGTCCATCCAGCACCTCGCATGCAAATCTATCTTTGGAGTACTCAACCAGTAGTCGAGCCTTCCAGTCAGCGTCCAAGCTCATGAGTGATAACGTGGCTGGTCTACGGGAAAGGGCATCTGCTACCACATTATTTTTCCCTTTGACATACTCTATGTCAAAGTCGTAAGCCTGGATCTTGCTGATCCACTTCTGCTGCCTCTCCTGCAACTGCTTCTGCTCCAGGAAGTACTTCAGGCTGTTATGGTCCGTCCTCACCCTGAATCTGCCACCTACCAGGTACTGCCGGAATTTGGCCAATGCATGCATAATGGCCAGCATCTCCTTGTCATAGATGGGATAAAGCCTCTCGTGTGGAAGGAGCTTCCGGCTCTCGAACGCAATCGGATGACCCTCCTGCATCAAAACTGCTCCAATCCCTTCTCCTGATGCATCGCATTCTAGGACAAAGGGCTGCGTAAAATCTGGCAAAGCCAACACGGGACAACTACTCATCACCTCCTTGAGCTTACCAAAAGCTCGCTGTGCGGTATCTGACCAACTGAATGCCCCCTTCCTCGTCAGCTCCGTGAGGGGTGCAGCAAGCTGTGAGAAGCCCTTGACGAACTTCCGGTAGTAAGTACAAATACCGATGAACCCTCTAAGTTCTGTCACATTCCGTGGCTCTGGCCAGTCCCTGATAGCCCGGATCTTCTCCTCGTGGACTCTCACCCCATCCACTCCTATGATGTGTCCCAAATACAGCATCTCTGTCAATCCAAACTCACACTTGGAGAGCTTGGCAAAGAACTGCTGCTCCTCCAGAATGTGCAAGACCGTCTCAATGTGCTGGAGGTGCTCCTCCCAGGTCCTGCTGTATATAAGGATATCATCGAAGAAAACCAGCACGAAATTCCTCAGATGATCCCTGAAAATATGGTTCATGCAAGACTGGAAAGTAGCCGGTGCATTGGTCAACCCAAATGGCATGACCAGAAACTCAAAGTGCCCATAATGACACCTGAAAGCAGTCTTGGGAATGTCCTGTTCCCTCATGCGTATCTGATGGTACCCGGATCTCAAATCGATCTTTGAGAAGAACCGTGCTCCCCTCAACTCATCCATCAGCTCGTCGATCCTGGGAATGGGGTACCTGTTCTTCAGGGTCTTCTTGTTCAGAGCCCTGTAATCAATGCACATGCGTAATGTGCCGTCCTTCTTCTTCACCAGCACTACTGAAGAAGCGAACGGACTGGTGCTGGGTCGAATGTGTCCAAGGGCCAGCAACTCCTGAATGGCCCGCTCTATCTCATCACGATAGGCCTTGGGATGCCTATACGGTGTGGTGATCACTGCCTGTATCCCCTGCTCCAACTCGATCGTGTGCTCAAACCCCCGATCTGGTGGCTGTCCTGGTGGAATGTCTCCAAAAACTACTGCATATCTGTCGAGAAGAGTTTGTAGATCAGGGTGCACTGTCCGTCCCGTATCTACTACCTCTGAAGCCCGCAACTCTACTGCCCACTCTATATCTCCCTTGCGGAATGTCGCCTCCATGCTGTGTGCCGATACTGTCTGGGGTGGATATGTGTTCTGCCCTCGTATCTTCTCATGCTTCCTCGTCTTGGGATCATCCCACTCCATCTCTAGGGCCTTCCAATCCGTCGTGACCTTCCCCAGAGTAATAAGCCACTGGACCCCCAATATCACATTGGTGTCCGGAATGTCCACCACAAAGAAGTGATCGGTCAATGTATAAGTGCCCATCGTTACTGACAATTCTGGTACATAACGAGCACATGCCATGGTCTGATCTCCTGGTACCAAAACATAAAACCCATCAAAGCTCTCCGTTGGTATGCCTCGCCGTGCGACCATCTAGGCATCAATGAAGTTGTGGGTGGCCCCACTGTCGACTAAGACCGAAACCCGCTGTCCGCGCACTGTCCCTCGTACGCGCAATGTCAGATACTTGGGGACTCCTCGTAATGCTGCTAGAGCTCCCCCAGTAGGTGCGAATGATGCCCCACCTGCATCGGGTGGTGGAGGTGGTGAGGTACTCTGCGCTGCATAACATCCTCCTGCCTCCTCATCATCCACCTCATCCTCTTCCCCGCTGCTCTCGGAGAAGACCTCTATGAAATGTGCCTTCCCTGCCGTACATTTGTGTCCCGGTGCCCACGGCTCCTGGCAGGTGAAGCATAATCGCTTCCGTCTCAGCTCCCTCCTGACCTCATCATCAAACTGTCCTCGTCCTGGATTCGCCTTGGGAGGCGGAACCCTCGTGTCCTTACCCTTAGGCTGGAAAGCCTGTCTCTGGGGATAAGGTGGCCGAGCCCTAGGCAAGACATCTTGTAGGTCACGAGCCCTACTGATAGCATCCTGTAGTGTAGCCGGTTTGTTTGACCGGACTAGGCCACGAAGTGGCTCTGACAGCCCCTCCACAAACATATAGACTATCCGAGCTGTCGATAAGTCAGGTACCATCACTGAGACCCTCAAGAAGTCTGAGATGTATGCCTTTGCACTCCCCGTCTGTCTGAGCTTGGTTAGCTCAAAGAAAGGCTGCTCCGGATCCTTCCTGTCAAAACGCTCCACCACTCTCCTGGTGAACTCCTCATATGTCGTCACTGTGGCATGTCCCAGTGTTGTCATCCCATGAAACCACCAGTCCTGGGCCTCACCCTCTAAATGTAATGCAACCATCTTAATGGCCTCCGGCTCTGGCATCTGGTTAAGCTGAAAATAGATGTCCAGTTTCTCCACCCAGGATTTTGCCGTAGTCTTCTGCGAACCATCAAACATCGACAAATGGAATTTATTGGCTGCACGATGACTATCACGGTGGGATCCACGTCCCTTGTGTTACTCCTGCTCATGGGTCTTGCCGCCACATCGGAACTGGATATAGCGCTCAAAGGGGAAAGCATCCATGAACACCTGTCCTAGGCCCTGCCAGTCTGCAAAAATGGCCACATGTTGAGCTGGACCCCCATCTCTTGGTGCTTTTGACCCCTCTTCCTCTACCGGAAAGGTAGGCATGGTGGGTCGTGTGGATTTCTGCGCTGTTACAATGGGGATAGTGTCTGGTATGTAGCGAGACATGCCCGATCCTTCTCCCACCTGGAGAACCCTCGGAAGCTCTCTCTGACTGATCTCTATGGCGGAAAGCCTCTGAGAAGTCTCCTGCATGTGACGGAGGACCGCCTCTTTAAACCTCACATCATCCTCTGCCATTGGATTACGCTGTTCTGTCTCCGGATCTGTACCAGGTGATTCCTGATCAGAGTCACTTCCCCCGAAGGGAAATTTCCCCCTATTCTCTGCTCTTCTGTGCTCTCTCTGGTAAATGTAGGGGTTATCCCCGGGCGTCATAGATTGCTAGCACCACAGGCTGAGCCAGATCTATGCTCCGATACCACTGTAATATCCCCAAAGGGAAATAACCAGTAATAAACAGAAATTTGCCAGACAGATATAGAAAATACAATGCTGAACCAGATCACTGAACAATTACACATAGGATGCCATAAAACTGAGCCATTTTATTAATCTGAAAGTACATAGAGAGGAGTACAAGAAAATCAGAGTAAGTGCACCTATCCTTGCCCTAGGCAAGGGGAGACCCTCTCAGACAAATAATGGCTGCAACAAGGATAGCGTCCTAGCTGCTCTGAAGACTGCGCTGGTACTATGAGCTGGAGACTGGGAAATAGCTGATCTCGAACTCCAAACCCTCACCAATGGAAAACGCTGTCTCTGCTAGTGACAGCGCAGAAACAGATGAAGCACCAATCACCCAAACCTCCAGATAGATGGATCCGCTACTGAATGCTAGAAAACGCTGTTGAGCCCATCTCACACAAGCCTGCTCCTCAGATCAGCGTCCTACCTGGTGGATCTGCCTCCTGAATGCTCAGATCTGCTGGATCTGACGCCTCCAAACCAGATCTGCGTCCTATCCCTCCTGATCTGCGTCCTCCTAGGTCAGATCTGCTACCAACCCTTCAGATCTATGCTGGATCTGACAATATCTCTTCAGATCTGCAACCCCCAAGGCTGGATCTGATGTTATCTCTTCAGATCTAGGCTAGATCTGCCAATATCTCCTCAGATCTACAATCTCCCAAGCTGGATCTAGTGTTATACCTTCAGATCTGCACCATACAGAACTAGATCTTCAAATATAGAGCCAGATCTGCAAATATCTGCTCAGATCTGCCTCTCAAGGCGGATATGTGTGCACCAGTCATCCTCCTCTTGGCCCAGGCCGGCGTCCTCACTCCAAACCGTCTGCGTCCTTCCTCCTCTGGGCCAGTGTTTTCACCTTTCGAATCTGGTACGTCCTTCTGAGCTCAAGTGCATCCTCACTCTCTCAGGCGATAAAATCCTCTCTCTCCTCTGAAAGCAGAAGTCCTTCCTCCTCTGTGCGACCACACAGAGGGGCTTCTTCCTCTCAAGTCTCAGCCACCCGAAGCTGTTTGCTCCTTCTGCTGGCCGAAAAGAGATACTGGACATAACCTTAGAGCCCAGACACCAGGAAGTCCCCGAAGCTAAGGGTGAAACCAGAAATAACCTTACCAGGGCAGGCACTCGAAGTCCCCCGAGGCTAAGGGTGAGATCTCCGACCGGAGACACTCGTGCACTAAACAGTGCTGCAGACCGACTAAACAACCGGCGTGCTGAAGCAGACAAAAGTCTAGCTCTCAATATTAATATCAAAATATGCATGCCAAATGAAGTGGAAACCCCTCCTTTTATAATGCTAAACTCCCTCCAAGCAAGCACATACCTTACTCTCCTTTGACTCACGCAGTTTACCAGAGTCCATTGATGCCTCCCCATCATACTCTGTGGACCCCAGAGGCCCCCTCTCTAAGTTACAACGTCAATCTACTAGGAAAAGAACTTACTTTATTTATAAAGTAGAGGTGACTAAAGTGAGGTGACCCCTCTTATTTCTCACTTCATTTGTGTATTTCTAGCTAAAGCGGCAAAATAAAGCAAAAATGAAATATTCCAATTATGAGGCTTATAGGAGATATTAATCCGTAGATCCTTCCTTCCTCTCACAGCCATGATTTATTTAAGTTCAATGTCATATCATAGGTCACTACTGTGCAACATGGTCAGATCACAATCTCACTATCATATAAATTGCTTCTTCACTATCATATAAACCTAGACATAACGATGTCAGTAATGTAAAGAAAATTTCAAAAGAAGAATAATCGTACATTTTACATGAAAAGAACTTTATAACAAATCTTATTAAGACATACCTTGAGTTGTTCCTTAACAAACCTTGTAGGACATCAATTCTTGAAGGACTTCCTTTGCAACAAAACTTCTTCCATGCTTCAAGTTTATTCTTTGAAGTCTCCTCCATAATCTTTGAGTATCCTGCAATG